>CM033451.1:8749426-8880997 GCA_019425755.1 Amaranthus cruentus | reverse complement strand
ATCTTTTGGGATAATTATTATTTAACTTCCCCTTTGAAAAACCTACTTTTTATTTTAATATAATTTTTTAAATATAATTAATAAAAATTTAATTAATTTAATATTTTAAAATTTTTTAAAATTTTTATTTTTTAATTAAATTAATTTTATATATTTTTTAAATAAAATTTATTAAAATTTTAAAATTTTTTAAATTTTAAAATTATAATATTTAAAATTTTTTAAATTTTAATATATTAATATATAAAAATTTTTATATAAAAGATTTAAAAATTTTTTAAAAATAAAAAAAATTAATTTGGGGGGTTTTAAAAGGTCATTATTTAAATTATTTTTTTTTATTATATAAAATATATATATAATATATATATATATATATATATATATATATATATATATATATATATATATTTTATATTTTTTTATATTTTATATTTTTATATATATATATATATATATATATAAATTATTTTTTAAAAATTAAAATTAAAAATAAAAATTTAATAATAATTATATATTAATATATATATATATATATATATATATTATATATAAAATATATATAAAATATAATATTTTATAAATTAAAAAAAAATATATATATTTATATTATATATATAAAAAATAAAGAAAATTTTTAAATAAATTATATTTTTTTTAAAAATATAAAAATTTTTATATATATATTTTAAATTTATAATATATATAATAAAAATTTTTAATAAAAAATTTTAAAATTTAAATTATATATTTTAAAATTATATTAATTTAAAAGGGTTTATATTTTTTAAAAAACTTATTTTTGTTTTTAAATATTTTTAAAATTTTTTATTATTTTTTTAAAATATATATATATTTTTTAATAGGGGGGGGAATTTTAAATAAATTTTTAAAAAGGGGGGGGGGGGAAAAAAAAAAGGGGGGAAAAATTAAAAGGGGGTTAAGGCGGCGGTACTTTAATGCATGGTTGTTGGTTTAAAAATTTTTTTTTAATATTTATTTTTTAAAATTAAATTTTTTGAAATTTTTTAAATTAGTTTATTTTTTTTTTTTTTATTATTTAAAAAATATATTATTTTATATTTTTTAAATTATTTTAAATAATAAATTATAAAAATTTTTAAAAAATTTTAAAAAAAATTTTTAAAAAAAAAAAAAAAATAAAAAAAATTTTAAAAATTTTTAAAAATTTTTTTAATTTATTTTTAAATTTAATAATATGATATAATTTAGAGATGGGGGGGCCAAATTCACGTGGTTACTTGCAACTACTTTGTCACTTTGTCCAAGAGTTCAATCATGAAAACCTTCATCTTGCTTTCATTCTATTTTTTCCATTTTAGAAAATTTCACGTGGTAACCTTGAGATTTTTGCTTTTCCACGTGGTAACCAAAACTCAAATAAAAACCACGTGGTATCTCAGAGGTTTACGTTAATGTTCCACCGTGACCTTTTTGCTCATAAAAACATTAGCAAACGTTAATTTCGAGGTTTTAATGCTATTGTATGCTTATTTATGCACAATAAGCCCGCGGGTAGATATTTATGACATCATCCGGTCTGCTACCCGACCAAGCCCGCCATTTAACATGTTTTAATTAAATAATTCTCAGAATTGCTACGTGTAATTTCCGAAAATTGCAAAAATAGAATGAAAGCAAGATGAAGGTTTTCACGATTGAACTCTTGGACAAAGTGACAAAGTTGTTTCATGTAACCACGTGAATTTTGCCCACCAATCTCTATTAATAAATCATCCAAAAATGTTATGATAATCAAAACAAGATAGTGTTTTGTATGGCTCCAAAATAATTAATCACAATGTTGAATTGGTCATGATCATTTATATTTTATCAACTTTGGGCGATAAAGAAATACAATGATTTTTTAAATTTTGAGAAATATTAGTTTATTCAATTTTGGTGATTTGAGTTAGGTTAAAAAATCTCCCTGGTTAAAAGAAAAAGAAAAAATACCTTAGTCATTAGGCTAATCAATGATTTTAAAAAACTTTTATTTATTAATTTCATACTTAAATTTACTTTTAATTAAATTGGTGTGACTAACTTTAATTGCAAAAGCTAACCAAACAAGAGAGATCCAATTTAATTGAGTCGTTTTTTAAGTGAAATATTTTATATTATTTTTGAATAAGGTATATTATCTTAAGTGATCTACCAAGTTTTTGTACATCTTAATGTGCTCCAGAAATTGTTTGGGATAACTTTATATTTTTCTTTGTAAAAGAGACATTCTTTGTAGAAGCATTCAAGTTTGAACCTTTGATAGCTCATCTTTTAGGCAGAGCATGCTAATTATGTCCCATCCATTGTGTTACAATCAGACATCCACACAACAAAAGGCAAGGCAAGGCATTAAGATTTATCTAAAACAATCCTCAACTAATTAACACGTACGCTAATTTTGTCCCATTCATTTTGTTACATTTTTACCAAAACGTTCTTTATGTAGGAAAATATAATCTATGTATATATAAATACGGCTTAGCTTGCAACACTATTCATCACTGCTCTTTCACTCACTATTCATTATTGTTCATAAGTGATGTTGATGAACAACATTTTCGCTTCGGTGGCACCTTCGCCTATTCTGTGTCTGGGAGCATTAACTCTGCTCATTAATGCTATGTGTACTTTGTTTGTGCTGCATGTCTTATGGGCGGCTATTCATAATGTAATTAATGAGTCATTGATCAGGGTTCATATTTAAGGTAATATACGCATTTTGCTTGCCATTTGCCGGATTGCATTTTATCTGATTTTTGGGAGTTTCACAGCAGTTTTATTATTATTTCTGATCATTGATTGTGTTGAGTAGTATAGAAACAAGTATGTTGTTTATATTTCTTTTCTTATTGCGATCTGTGCGACATTTACGTATTTCCTCTTGCAGCTTCTGCAGTTGTTTTGTTTTGTGTTCGTTCACTTGTCTTTAGAGCGAGTAATTTTTGCCCTTTGTGTATGTTTTTTCGCTTGCTTTGGTTTTATATGCTTAGATATATTCCGTTGCATTTCTTGGATTATGCTTGGATCATTTCCATATTCATTGGTTATAATGCTTTGTTTTGTTTGGAGATTTACTTGCAGGTTTTTAGCTTTAGTTTTCTTGACCTTCCTCCTATTTTAGGAAAAGGTTACTTTTTTTTCCTATCTGTTATTTTTTCTTTTGCTTGATCTCTATCTGCTTAGATGGTTTCTTTAGATGTGTGTATGGAGTTTCCAGTAACTGGAGTGTTATTTAAATGCCTTTTAATGCTTTTTTATTTTTATGTTGTATGTTTGCTGATCTTTAGGGAAGTTCAAGGTTTTAATTAAATTGTTAGTTCATTAAGTGACAGGTCATGGACATTAAAAAAAAAAACAAGGCTATTACAAGGAATTATTTAGAGAAGTAACGCTACTTTTAGGATTTGTAGAGCCTTTATATGGTACATTGAATGCTACCTCTAATGTGGCTTGCGTTGTTATTCTGGTAAGCAAGGGATCCAGTCTTTACTTTAGAGTTAGTAAGGCTTGTGTGGATTTGCTTGAATCAGAAGAGTCGGCGGCAAATGCTTGTTTACAGCTTCTTGTAACAACTTTTCGCCTTTGTGTTCAACATATGACTAAGGCTAGGTGTGAGCAATGTGCTAAGTTGGATATCAATATGACGTTGTCTTTGGCAAGTGATCATGTTGCAGGAAGGGAATTTGTATACATGCTTGTGAAGACGATATGGCTAAGGCTAGGTGTGAGCAATGTGATAAGCTGGATATTAATATGACGTTGTCTTTGGCAAATGATCATGTTGGAGGAAGGGGAGGTATTGAAGATGAGAGGGAAATTTGTATACATATTTGTCATGCTTGTGAAGACGATATGGCTAAGGCCAGGTGTGAGTAATGTGATAAATTGGATATCAATATGATGTTGTCTTTGACAAATGATCATGTTGCAGGAAGGGGAGTTCTTGAGGATGATAGGGAAATTTGTTTACATGCTTTTGAAGGCGAGTGCAAAACGCCATTTGATCCTGCATATCAGCTTGTTTGTTCTTCTATACCTCCTCCTCTAAAAAAATAGAGTATCTCAGAATCATGTAGTAGGTCCGCCTACCGCAAAGTTAATTCAACTTTCTCCTGATTTTCCTTCGCTTTTCCGTAAAAGGAAGCCCGACTGCTCATTTGCACTAATATTCCAATAAGGAATTTATTTTGTATCTAGGATTGATAATGATGAAGTTCCACTTACATTTTTTTTTCTACAGTAAATGAAAGCATTGGCTCTAATGTAATTCTTTCCAGAAGCTATCTCCTTCCTTGTATTAACTTTCAGCTATCTTATTTTAAACTAATTTTTTGGCAAACGATATTGCCAGAATAATATTAGCAGACTAAGGATTGATAATGATGAAGTTCCACTTACATTTTTTTTTTATATATATATATATATATATATATATATATATATATATATATATATATATATATATATATATATATATATATATATATATATATATATATATATATATATATATATATATATATATATATATATATATATATATATATATATATATATACATATATATATATATATATATATAACACACTTCATCACAACATAACATCAACCAAAAATTCAGATTTAGTATTATGTCCAGAAAAGTATGCTAACATTGTCAAACTGAAATTCCGACTTCCAGTTGCGTCCGGAAGGCGTCAAAACCCCCAGGTTCCAATTTTCATAATTTATAATGTACTCTAAGTATTTTAAACCTATTTTCAAGCCAAAAAGTGCTCCAAAAATACTTTTTTTTTTGTCATTTTCCTAAACCTACGGGATTCACCAAATTCATCTCAAAAAAATAAATCTCAATGGTGTAATTCCTATTAATTTCAATAACCATATTTTATATAATTTTATGAGTCATTCTTCGAATTAAATCCATCATTCATCATTCATGTTTTTGTATAGATATTATTATTTTTTTTTTGAAACTTTCTCTAGCAAAATTATAAATATCTCATATTAGCCAATAGAAAAAAAAATTCTTTTCCCACTAAATACAAAATACTACATACATGAAAGTACACACTTAAAAATTTGTGTTCAGACAATCTATGTATCAATAATGATGATTATTGATACATATTTGAATTAACATAGGTTGTGAAGGGTATGATCACTAAAAATAATATAATTCATCTACCAATCATCTGGAACCTGACCTGAATATTTTCGGTTTCGGTTCCGGATGGTTCCAAAAGGTTCCTTGGCGTTTCATGAGGCGCTTCCGGCGGTTCCAACTACCGGGTCAGGTGGGTCGGACCATCGATTCCATTCTCTTTTTTTCCTTTAATTTTAATATAAAAATATTAAAATACTATAGTAATGTGGACGTACCTTCGTTGATTACTTGATTATTAGCGAAATACATTGCTTGTCATCGTTATTAAAATATTTACTAAAAAGAACGAAAAAATAAATTAATAAGAAACGATGAAGATGATTAATAAAAAAAAAGGGAGAGAATGGACTTGAACCTAGTATCCCGAAGGAATACTAAGCTGCCTACGTATCCCGAATGAATCAAAGCCCACGTAGTTCTTTGTCATACCTTTAATTTGTAGTTGTTGAATATTGATTGATCGTTGTCCGATATTAATGATCCTATTCGTTATCGTCATTGTCATCATCACCCGGTTAGTTAGATGCTTCCGCCGGCTCTCCTCCCGACGATGATGCAGATGTATCCATCATCATCCATGGATCATCGTGGTCTTGATCATCATCGTTCTTTAATCCTTGTGTTCGGACATCCGCTTGATCCCAATCTTTCTTGCAAGCACATATTTGAATAGTATGTGGAGCAAGACGAGATCTCTTTTCGTCTAGAACTCTTCTCCCTTCACTAAAAGCAGACTCCGACGCAATATTAGAAGCAGGAATTGCAAGGATATCCTTTGCAATTCTCTATGGGGAATTTTAATGATTTTTCTTTCCACCATTGTAAATATTATAACTACTTTGGTCGATTTCAAAGTGATATTTAAGATAATTATCTAATTCTAAATATGAAGCGTGTAGAAACACTTAGAGGCGATGAATGCAACAAGAGGGGGGGTGAATTGTTGTTTTGTACTTTTAAGTATTTTAGCCTTGTTTTTGCGGAATTTAAAGTAAACAATAAATACTTAAACAAAAAGCTAGAAAAATAAATGGAGACAAGGATTTTACGTGGAAACCTTCTAGGCCTAATAGAAGGAAAAACCACTACCACTCGGGATTTTAAGCTTCTCTTAATAAGTTTTAGGCAATTATTACAATTACATAAAACACTTCTCTTCTCTTCTCAACTAGGCCACTTCTCTTCTCTTTCTTCTTTTCTTTCTCTTCTCTTTCTCACGTTTCCCCTAGACTTCCCTTAAGTCTAGTTACAAACTCTCAAAAACCCTTACAATAGAATTTCTCTAGAAAGGATAAAAACTAAGATATTGCATAAGAAAAATATTACAATTTAATTGGCAAAAGAAAGAATAAATATTTTTCTTACTTGGGTGATCTCTCTTGATTTTTTCGGTTAGGGCACACCACTCTTTACCGGTTAAAAACAACTCTCTTTATATAGGAGGAACCGTGGGTTTATAAAACCCTAACTACCCATATTTTCCTTATTTTCAAATGTAGGAAAGTGGGGAATAATCTAAGGAGTTATAAGATAGAAGCTACGATTGGTTTTTTATTTTAATGGCTAAAAATAGTTAATTAAAATTAATTATATTAAAATCTAATCAACTCCCTATTTTCATGGAGAGAAATAAGGAAACTTATTCTCATCCACTAGATTATATGTGGTGGCTATTTAAATGATTGTCAATTAGTAATTTATGCAATATCCTAATTCTTAACCGTACAATCAACTAAAAATAGAAAAAAAATATTTTCCGACGTTGTTTTAGCTGACCAACTTCTCCAGACCTGTTTCGCATGGAACACTGCACTGTCTCTATCAGCACTTTTATCAGATTACCAATTCTTGGAACAGTAGAAATCAAATCCACTTTTGACTTTCCAATTGATCTTCTATGCTGACTATTTTGACTTTTGACTTTGACTTTGGTATGTACAATATCCTTTAAACAAGTCATTTAGGTACCATCGACGACTTTAACAAAATCGGATATGCAACCTACAAAACAATCTCTAAAACATGTTTGTTTATATAAAGGTGAAATCATCATCAAAACTTAAGAGGGCCAGCAAATTCCCTCTTTTTCATGATGGCAAACTTTATAAACAAACTTAATTAAAATAAAGTAAAACAAATATAATAGAGCTTGCTAGAGATTGAACAACTCTAAGTAAACTTAGCAAAGCAATTCATTACAAAGTAATTTACCAAGCATCTAATATAACCAAATTACTCTAAGATTAATATTTAAAAATATATCATCAATATATACGAAATATAACCAATGTTTGTAAATAATTTTCCAAAAATAATTAACATAAAAATTAAGTATCAAATAATACTTAGGTAAATTTGAGAACATAAGCAATAGTCAAACTTGGTAAAGAGATTATCAGTGCTTAAAAATTAAGTATATTATCAAAACATTCAAACACAATATACAAAAAAAAAACTTACTAAGAACATTTTAGAACATGAACATGTAATATCGAACAGAGTATGAAAACTAGTATGAAAACTATGGCATCACAAGTATTCCTCTTAAGTTTGTTGCTTTTCTTCCCCCTTTTGACATCATTAAAAAAGGATTGGCGTAACCAAAACACAGCACTAACATAAGCATTAGTCAAAGAAGGATAATCAAGAGGCAATTTAGCAAAGCAAGCACTATAGTAAGCATCCAGATATGCATAAAATAACCAAGCATAGATGATACGCATGATTTATGTACGTTTTATCCCCTAATTTTGAATCATATTTATGCCATCCTTATGCTTTATTCTTTGATTTAAGTCCATTTATGCTTATTTTGAGGATTTTACACTTTTTGGTACGGTAGTCGTTGTTTTGCCAATTTTTGTAGGTTTTCCTTCTTACCGAGCCGTTACAAGCATCAATTATGTTTATCCTCTTACTCTTGAAGGCTTGGTGACCTTAGGAACTAAGTTGGTGACTAAAGGGAAGTCAAATTAATTAAAAGATGGCCAACCAAAAAAATGCTACATTTTTTGATTAGCAAATGCCCAATTCTGATAAGAAACGACCAAGTTATGGCATTTCAAAGACGCAGTGCGCATCAGGTACAAACCAGTCGACTGGTCAACCAGGACCAGTCGACTCGACTCTTTCAGATCTGCATATCACTGTTTGCTTTTTGGCCCGTGATTTCTTACCTCAAGCTTACTCCAATCTTTCCCCTTGCGTGCTTCAGACTTCCTACTTATGTGCATCTGGTTCTAATGATGTAGGAGGTTGCTTGTTGGACCATCTCTACAATCATCATGAAGGCAAGTGGATGAGCACTTGAAATTGCCTATAAATACCCCAAGGTTGTCAAGGGAAGAAACACCCATCAGCTCACAAGATGAGCTTAGCTTCATCCTTTCTTCTTTCTTTGCATATTCATCCTTAAATGTGTTCTAAGTAGTTCCTAAGTTCAGAAACTTGTCTAATCTTCATACAAACACTTTATTTAGCATTTTCATTCCTTGTTTCAAGTTTTAAGTTGTAATTTAGTTCATAAGCACTAGTAGTTAGAAGTGGTTTTCATTTGGTAATCAATCAAAGTACTTAGATATTTCAGAATTTTGTGTGTTTATGTTTACAACTTGATGTGGAGTATATTATCGTTTGAATATTGAAGCTCTTGTTCTTATCATAGTTGTCTTCAACCACTCCATAGTTGAGGGTAGTAAATTATTCTAAGCTAATACTTCTTTTAGTTTATTAAATCATGTATGCTAAGATAGTCTATGTATTTTGTTCCATAAATATGTGTGAGTAGTCTACTTTCTAGAGTTTAGGGATGTAGTTAACTAATTAATATGCTTATGGAGTAATGGGTTGAGCATAAATATGTACGTGAAAGAATATGTGAGTTCCATGGTAAGTAATCGAAAGTCTATTTCGATCTCCATCCATGGACAATTTATGTTGTTTGATTGCTTGAACACTTGAGAAGTATGATTTCATGCTAGTAATGAGTAGCTCGGAAGCTAACTTTATTAGGATTCCTTCGAGACCTAGCCCGTCCTTAAGATGAACCATGCCTCTTTTGTACGATTCTTTCTTGTTTAACATAAATTGGAGGTCATGAACATGTATTAGAAAGTTAGTAGTATGGTCGAGTTATACGCCCAGAAGCCGAATCTCCTAAACCATATTAGTAACTATATAGTTCCTATGCCCATAAGTTGTAGAATTTAATTAGAAAGACTTTTCTCATCATAAAAAGGGTTAAAAACATATTTTCAACCCATCCCTTTAGCAAATTAGAAGTTAAATTCCCCAAACTATAGTCTTTTTATCTATTGTTTAAAACCTAAATTTGAAATTTGTTTCCGTCATAAAACTCAAAAATCATAAACCTTTTTGTCATTAAAACTCTTTCTGTCACATGAACATTTCCCTGTGGAACGACCCCTTACCGCTAATGCTAGTCATTAGAGTTGATTAAGACAAATAAACTAATTGCATAAGGCAGGCCTAGTAAAATATTCAACGACCTAGGATCCGAGCCGTCCATCAATAGACCAATAAGAGAAAAAATATAGCAAAAGATAGTAGTTATAGTAGTAAGTTTAACAAAAGACATATAGTAGTTATAGCACTACCTCCATTTTCTCACATTTTTCTTCTTTGTCTCCCTCCTCCTTCTCATGCTCAGAACTAACATTTTCAACTTCAATTAGGTCTTCCAATATCCCTTTTTCATTCAACTTTAAGTGGAAATTCTTAAGACATTTAGCACTTACTTTGTTATTTGCACTCATAAGGAATTGAAGACCCTCCAATGGGACACCGAACTTCTTAAAAACACAAGTCAATAAACCTCCATATCCAACCATAAGGCCCTTCTCAATACATTCAGATAGATGCGAAATCATTATAGATGCGAAATCATTAAAGATGGAAAATTAATTTTTATATGATTAGCCAGGCAATAAATTAATGTGGTGTCACGAAGATTAACTTCACTCCGCTTAGAGTTGCGGGGTAAAATGAATCGGCGTGCAATGTTGTAGAGTAGTTTATGAAGTGGTGACTGTGAGTTGTGGCTAAACCTCTTTTGATCATCAATCCCAAGAAATTTTAACACGGTCTTCTCCGTAATACCCGAAAACACAATCTTTGAACTAACGTAATAAGTGTCGAATCCTATAGTAGGAACATCAAAGCATTCCCCCAACATTAAGCTATTAAATTCAATCTTAATTTCTTTGACAGTACTAGAACAAACCCCATTTTCTATGGTGAAATTCTTTATAAACTCACGCATCAGGTTTGGATAAATCGGGTTACATGAGTAATCACAAATTAAAATTTCCCAACCTTGATTTTGTAAAATGGCATGTAATTGAGGGAAAGGGTTTGATTCATACCAGTACTTGTCAAGTCCGAACCCAACGGTCATCTCCTTAGCGACTTCTTCTACGCAATCTGGGTCAACCTGCTTGGTCCTTTCGTGGGTCTGGACGAAGAGATACCTTTTGGGGTGGTGAGTGATCGTTTGGTTCCAGCATGCATGGGTTTTGGGGTAGTCGAATTTTGTGGTTCTTGAGATGAGGTAGGTGGTGCATCTGCTGAAGGTGAGGGATGAACCACTTGTGGTGTTGGTTGAATGAATTTGGTGTTTTCCCTTTCGTAGTCTTGCTTGATGAGGATGATTTTAGGGTTTTCATGGTGAAGAGAAGAAATGAAGATGAAGGAAAGATGGAATGGGTGAATGGTTGACGGTTTTGAGGCTTTGTACTTGACGTAAGGGGTGTAAGAAAGTGTGAGTGGGTGATGTGACAAGTGAGGTAGTGAGTTTTAAAGTTTTGAAGGGACGGTTATCAAAGGGTTTCTAACTCTTCATTATCAACCGTTTTTACGTGTGAACATTCAAGTGTTATGAAGAATTTGCGGGTATATTCGTTGAATTAAGCGGTTAGTAACGATTTTTCGAAATACCACGTTGATCCGTCTCCTACTATAATATAAATTGACCAATCAAAAAAAATAAAATGCTGGAATTTGTGGAAAAAGAAAATAAAGAAAATATTGAAAGTAAAAACATATGTCCTCGTTGTTTTTTCTTTTAATGAAGGACAATACATAAAAGAAAAACACATGTTGCTTTTGTCATTACAAGTTAAACATGCAATCAAGAAAGTTTCCATGGCACGTACCTTATATTAGGGGTGTTCAAAATCGGATACCGGGTCGACCCGGTTTAGGAAATTCGAGTACCTGCATTTTCGGATACCAAAAAATGTGTTCCGTTTCCGACCCGGTTTAAACCGGGTGCCCGGAATCCGGGTACCCGGTTTAAACTGGGTCGAAAACCGGATACCCAGTTTTGTTCTTTTTCTAAAACATGTGATTTTTTTCCTTATTTCTTTTAACATTTGTTTAATATATAATTCAAAATAATACATCTCTAGAAATACTTAACTTACTTAGCTTGGTCATAAAATAATAAAATGCATGGAGTAAAAAAAGTCCAACGGATCGCAAGAGTTTATAGTTTATAAGTTTTACAACCATTAGTTAATTGAAATACAACCAAAAACTCATAAAGTTACACTTTAAAGTTTAAACTATTAAATAACTAAAAGCAAGCGATAAAAATTCATAAGTTGAAACTTCAAGCTTCATTAATCATCTTCAACCGAGTCAAGGGTCTCGTCAATTATGACCTCCGGATGCTCCAAAGTTAATGCATCACCTTAACCAAAGTTATGAACATTATAAGGTTAAAGGAAAAATATTTTTACTCTTAAATATTAAATAATCAATTGAAAAATAATTTAAAATGTATACTAACCTTCCTCCATTTCTTCAAGTGCAAGCAAACTCTCCTCTATTGCTAAAGGAGTTCTAGAATTACGAAGCCAATCTTGTGCGCAAATAAGGGCTTCGGCCATCTTTGGAGTCAATGATGTTCGAAAATTATCAAGAATACGACCACCAGTACTGAAAGCAGATTCGAAAGCAACGGTAGAAATAGGTATAGCAAGCACATCTTTAGCCATATTTTGAAGAATGGGATACCTTTTTGCTTGATCTTTCCACCATGTTAAAATCTCAAAGTTAGACTCATGAGGTTCACATGCATCTTCTAAATAGCTATCCAACTCACTTTTGTTTACATTCGTTAATGAATCTGTCTCCATTTGATATCTTGAATTCATTAGTTCAATAAGGTCCACCTTCCCCATTCCTTGGGTCCTACTTTGAGTAAAAATGGAAGAGGTTGAAGAGGTGGAAGTGGAGTTGTTCCGTTTTTGCTATGACAATTAATAGAAGTTTTGCAACACTTACAATAAGCAATTATTGAATCCAATTCATCAACTGTGTAGTGATCCCACTATTTGGACCTATTACTCCTCCTACCAGTAGTTGCACGACGTTGATTTTTCTGTTTTTTAATTGGTGGTCTCGTCTCTTCATCCTCATCGAACAAGCGATCAACACTCTCTTCAAATTGAGTTCCATCATTTGGTTGTGAAGTTGCATTATCATCAAAAGATGACCACATCTTCTATACAAAACATATATTAAATAACAAAAATAACAAATATCATAAACAAATTGTCAAAGGATAATCAGTCAAAGGCATAACAAAAATAACAAATATCATAAACATATATTAAATAACAAAAACATGCCAAATTATAAATGTCACAAGCAAAGATCACAAGTTGTATGGTATCATTAAACCCCATATGCATAGACAAAAGTGGCATCATTAAACCAAGTGTATTCATACCAAATTTTTGTTTGGCAAATATCATAATTCACAATATCACAATTCACAGCCTCAAAATTTTTCAGATTGCTTGCTATACCGAAACAAATTTCACTAGGCAAATATCACAAAAAAATAAAGAATCTCCAAAAAATATCACAAAAAAAATCAGATTGCTTGGTTTCTATAAAGAATCTCATGACAAATATCAATTTATAAAGCCTACATCAATCTGCTTGCCATACCGAAACAAATATCACATTGCAAATATCACAAAAAAATAAAGAATCTCTAAAATATATCACAAAAAAAAATACCGAAACAAATTTCATAAACAAATTTCATAAATCAATGGCAAGATAAAAATGACAAAGACATACTGAAAATCCAGGTGGTGGTGGGTAAGAATCCATGTAGATCTTCAATTTAAAATTATAAAGAATCTCTAAAAATAAATTCAACAAACAAAAATCAGAACTTGAATTCAAAATATTAAAAATAAAGTTATAAACAACTAAAATTAATAATAAGACTTAAAATTTAAAGTAAAATGAAGATGTACGTACCTCTGAAAATGGCGAAAGGTCGTGAGGAAAATGAGTGTCGATTCTGTCGTGAGGAAGATGAAGAAGAAACGGGGTTGCTGTGCGCTGCTGTGAGGAAGATGAAGAAGAAACGGCACTGATGAGGGTCGATTCTGTCGTGAGGAGTGAGGACTGAGGAAGATGAAGGAGATGGAGGAATTAGGTTTAAGTTACACTTTGGGTTTAAATACCTAGGGTTAAAATAATTAAAATTAAGACTCAAAAGGCCCATTCCCAAATGTTGATCAGCAGCAGGCCCTCAATTTGCCAAACAAAAAAAAGAATTTAAAAATAAAAATTCGAATACTAGGTACCCGAATTTACAAAAATACGTATCCGGTTTCGACCCGAATATCCGGTTTATAAACCGGGTACCCGGTTCGGAATATCCTTTTTTACAATTCGGGTCAAAAACCCGGTTTTTAAAACCGGATACTTTTGAACACCCCTACCTTATATAGTTGCATACATGTACCTTGCAGTGATTGATTTCTCTATCAAGGTTTTGTGACTGATTATGCCCTTCCAAATTCATGCTGCCTGGAGGGGAAATGCTTGCATTAAACTTTAGTGGAGCTTGATCATACCAAGTTCTAACCTCATCTTTTCATATTGTTCCCTTGGAAGAGGTTTAGTCATTATATCTGCAACTTGCTCATTGGTACTGACATGTTTAACAATAATTTTTTTATGCTCAACATTATTTTTTAAGGAAATGATGTCGTATATGTATATGCTTAACTCTAGAATGATGCACGAGATCCTTTGATATGCATATGGCACTAGTATTATCACAATAAATAGGAACACCTTCAAATTTAATACCAAAATCTCTTAGTTGTTATTTTATCCAAAGCATTTGGGAACAACAAGCTGCTGCTGCCACATATTCTGCTTCAGCGGTGGATAGAGCAACGGTGTTCTGTTTCTTGGAACACCAAGATACTAAACATAAGCCAAGAAATTGTACCATAGACATCACTTTTAGGATAAAATAGGGACAAGTTATCTGTTTCCTTTAAATATCTTAGAATCCTTTTCACTGCTGTGTGATGTGATTCCTTGGGATTTGATTGAAATCTAGCACACAAACCAACACTAAACGAAATATCTGGCCTACTAGCAGTTAAATATAATAAAGATCCTATCATGCCCCTATACATAGTTTGGTTAACATTAATACCATTCGAATCTTCATCTAGTCTAATATTAGTAGCCATAGGTGTATGGTTTGTTTTAGCATTGTCTAAACCATATTTCTTTAGAAGGTCTTTAATATATTTTTGTTGATGGATAAAAATACCATTAGCTGTTTGTTTAATTTGCAACCCAAGGAAGAAATTTAATTCTCCCATCATACTAATTCAAATTCAGCACTCATAAGGTTAGCAAATTCTTTACATAGTAATTCATTAATGGCTCCAAAAATAACATCATCAACATAAATTTGCACAACTAAAATATCAGAACCTCTATTCTTAAAGAATAAGGTTTTATCAATTTTTCCTCTAATAAAATCATTTTCAATCAAAAACTTAGGCAATCTTTCATCAGCTAGTCTCCTGTGAGACGGGTGTAGGCATGCGGCCAGCCCACTTTTCACAAAAGCCCACTTCTCACAAAAGCCCACTACTAGCTATTTCCGTTTTTCCTGAAGTTGTTTCCTTTCTTCCTTCTCCCCAACATACCCCTAACTTTTCTTCTCCTTCTCTTCCACACCAAATGTAATCAGAATCAATTAAAACTTTCTTTTCTTTCCAACAACATAAATTTTGAAGATATGATGAAAGAATTTGATGTGATATCAAATGAAAAACAAATTCAAACATCAACATTATTTCATAAAGGTATGTTATTCGGATTTTTGTGAATTTTGTTGTTCATTCACTAATTGTTGTGATTATGTTTTGGATTATGTTTTGGATGAAGGCTTTACTATTGACGATGTGATGCAAGAGTTTGATGAACAACAAATGTGTTATATGAGGATAATTTACAAATGGATGAAGGTATTATAAACTTGCAATTTGGTTTCTATGAATTTACAGTCATATAAACTTGCTTTGAGGTTACTATTGATATTATCAAATAATTGATTTATGATTTTCTTAATTGTTTGAATTGAAGGTTTTGTAATTGACAAAGTGATGCCCGAGATTGATAATCAACCAATTGATTGTGATGTGGATAATTTAGAAGTTCATGGAGGTATTGTGAGTTTTGTTTCAATTATAATAAATGTTGTTAAATATACTTCGTTACTTACATTGCCTATTCCTAAGCATAAAATACTGTATTCATGACTTGCAATTAAGGACTTACAATCCCTATTCCTAAGCATATGACTTGCAATGCCTAATTAAAAAGACTTACAATGCCTATTCCTAAGCATAAAGTACCATATCCATTACTTACAATGCCTAATTAAAGACTTACAATGCTTATTCCAAATTTCAACTTTAAATACATGTAAATGATTAAATATCCAACTCTAAGACTTAAAGTTGCATTTCCCTTACTTAAACTGACAATTCTATGACTTATATTGGTTATTACATTGCAATTACATGACTAAATTTTGTCTATTAACTAACATTTCCATTACTGATACATAAATTGATAATTCTATGACTTATATCACCGATTGTCTTTTTTTCTTATGGAATAGGCATTGATATTGCCAACGCCATCACTGATATTGAAAATGTTGATGTTATGGGATCACTCGAAGGGGTGAAGTGTCAAAACTTACAAGATATCGAAGAATTATATTATAAACATGCAAGGGCTATTGGTTTTTGTGTAAGGAAGTCTACAGTGCGTCATCGTAAGGATAAGATTAGCGAAAAATACTTTGTGTGTGCTTGTGAAGGCTTAACCAATAAAACAAAACAACCATTACAAATAACTAATCAAAAACAAGACAAACAGAGAATGAAAGGCAAACTTATACCTCTTACAAGATGCCAATGTGAAGCTAGAATCAGGATAAAGTTGGATTTCAAGAGTGGTATTTACTTTGTCAAACAAAATATTACATTGTACAATCATGATTTAACTAGGGTTGAATGGCAACACCTTCAAAGGTCTGAGAGACAAACTTCAATGACTGGGAAAGTAGATTCAATTATTGCCTTTGAAGAAGCTAATATTAGACCAACCCAAGCTTACGCATATTTAGCGAATGAAGTTGGTGGAGATGAGTTTGTTGGCCATACAAAGCGAGATCATCTAAACTTTGTAAACAGGTTAAGAATGCAATCCATTAAGTCAAGGGATGCTCAAAATATGATTAATGTTATGATTGAGAGGCTGAAAAGGATTCAGAGTTTTATTATAGAGTTAGACTAGATCAAGATGGAAAATTAGTTGCCTTGTTTTGGTGTGACCGTATGATGAGAGAAGATTATAGAATATACGGGGACGTTATGATCTTTGATACGACATATCGAACAAACAGATACAATTTGATATGCGAACTAATTGTAGGGATCAACAACCATTGGAACACGGTTATGTTTGGATGTGCCTTTTTAGCCGATGAAAAAGTGGAATCCTTTGAGTGGGTCTTGCAAAAGTTCAAAAAGGTTATGAGTGAAAAGAGTCCTATATCAATTTTCACTGATCAAGATGCTGCAATTGCAAAAGCTATAGAGAAGGTAATATTCATATGTTCAATAATGTGTTTTTTAAGAATTAAAAGACCTAATCCTAAAATTAAAAGACCTAATCCTAAAATTAAAAGCCCTATTTCAAGGTGTTACACAGTATCTTTGAAGGCTTAATCTGATTAGGTTATGGGTCATTGCTTTTAACTTTTATAATCCTTAGTTTAATCCATAAAAACCCTAATTAAAGAATTACAACACCTCCTCCAACCCTTGTGTTTAATAGCTCACTTGACATTTGGTAAAGTACATTGTGTATTATATGCATTAGGAAGCCTACTTCAAGAATTAAAAGGCCAATTTTTAGCATTAAAATGCTTACTTTAATGATAAATCACTTGCTGAATGATTTTTATTTTTGTTTTTGTCAAAGGAGCTCCCCGGGGCAAAACATAGGCCATGCCTGTGGCATTTGATGAAAAATTGAATATCTCATTTCGGATCACTAAAATCAAATTCAATGTTTAAAGATGACTTCAACAAATGCTTGTACGGCTGTCATAACCCCGTAGAATTCCAAACATGTTGGGACAACATGGTGGCGAAGTATGATCTCAAAAGTGATAGTAACTTCTTCAAGTGGTTCGATAGGCTATACAAGATACGAGATAAATGGTGTACTGCATTGAACAAAGACTTCTTCTCTGCAGGGATTTTATCTTCGCAGAGAAGTGAATACACTAACAATGCAATTGGTTTTGAAGCAAAAAAAAGCACTAGCCTCACCCAATTTTACCAAATTTTCAAGAGGACTATTGCAAGATGGAGAAAAACAGAAATAGATGCTGAATTTTACTATTCTAAAACAAAACCAACATCAAACTTTAAACTTGTTGGTTTGTTAAAACATGCAGCTGAGGTGTACACTACCTCTCTATTTAGAGATTTTGAAGAGGAGTTTAGAATGGCGATTGCGTGTACAGTGTGTCAAATTTCTTCACAAGAAGCAGGAATTGAACTGTACAAGGTATCCTCTGAAGAATCAAGTCAGATAGTAAAATATATCAACCATAACGGATTAATAAGCATGCTTTGTGCTTGTAGAAACTTTGACGTTAATTGGTGGTTGTGTTTTCATTGCTTGCGTATACTCCACCACTATTGTGTGAATCAAATTCCAAGCAAATATATTGTTCCGCGATGGACAAAACTTGCCAAGTCAGAAGTGTGGGCTAGGTTATATGAAGGGGAAATTCCACCACCAACAGGAAATCAAGATCCTCCAACAAAACGGACAACACTTCCTTGGAGGTATGATATGGGACGCAAGTTCTATGCACTAGTGCTCAAAAGCCAATAGAATGCAGAATCAAGAAAGATTGTTGAAAGATTATACCGAACCGCATGTGAAGCTGTTGATAAACTAAGTATTCAACATGAAACAGTTGCAGAAGATCAGCAACATGAATTAAGTGCAAGTGTACAGTATGTAATGGATCCTAATAGAGCAACTACAAAAGGAAGAAGAAAGAGGATAAAAGGGCACTTCGAAAAGAGAAATCATAATAGTTCATATCAAAGTGAATTTGGTTCAAAAACTCTAAATTCCCACATTATGTGATTTTACTGTAAACAGTTTACTTTGAATTGGATTACTTTATAAATTTATAGAATGATATTAAAGGCCATCGCAAATGCTTAAAAGCTCTATTCCAAAGGTTAAAATTCCAATTTTATTATGTATGCTATATACATGCCTTCATACATGTTTAGTATGATTACTTTGAATTCTCATACTATTTGATTTTTATTGTAAATAGTTTCTTATGTAAAGCTTTGAATTCTAATAGTATTTTTTTCAATAAAAAAAATAAAAGTATAAAGAAGATGTTAACAAGAGTTTATAAATATTTAGTTTGACTATTTCAAGACTTAAAATCCCTTCTAAAAGGAATAAAAAAAACTTATTCCAAGTATTAAATTTCAATTCTTACAAATTAAATGTTTATTATGACTTCTTCGAGAGTTAAAAATCCTTCTCAAAGGCATAAAAGCTCTAGTCCAATCATAAAAATCCCAAATTCAAGTTTTTAACATTGTTTAGTATATGACTACATATGGTTAATTAAATTTCTTTCAAAAACTGTGGGACATTGTTCGTAACATTTATAATCCCAACTCCAAAGCATAAAATACTTATTTGAAGAATTAAAATAGCTTCTCTAAGGATTAAGTTTAATAGCCAACTTGAAAATTTAATACATACAATCCATATTTCAAGACTTTAAAGACTTAATCCAAGTATTAAAAGACCTAATCCAAGGCTACAATGTTTTTGACAATTTACATAACATTGGAATATCCAACAAAGGTCTTGATTTCTTAAAGTTTACACTAGTACATTAGGATTCAGTTTTTCTTTGATGCGGGTCTTTTAGTTCTTGCAACTGATTTCCTTTGCTTCATCACTTTCTTTTTTTTGCCATCATTTTTCTTTGCTTCATCTTCATTCTTGTTCAAAGCTTTTTTTCTTCTTTTCTCCAATGATTTGATGAGGGGTATCTTTTTAGCATAAAGATCAGTAACACGACGAAGAATATCATCTCTTATGAGGTTTAAGTCGGTCAGAACTAGTCTTGAACACATGAGGGCTTTGAATAAACTTTTTTCACGAACCTGTTATAGTAAATAATTAGTTTAATCATCCAAACTCAAAAACAAATTTTAAACAACATTTTTTATACATACATGTGATAAAGGCATCATATCTTTATATCCCAAAAAATGCTCCATGAAGTACGCAACATATGTACCACTCTCGTCTTGATTAGAAATAGCCCATTCATGCTCAATAATGTGGAAATCATATGTAGCAACATCATCCGCAGCACGATGCTCAATTGTTTCAAGAAAATCACTAAACAAGTCCCACTTCACAAATACATAAAAATATTAAACATTAGATCACCAAGTACACCAAGTACAGAGTCAATGATCACCAAGTAAAAATATTCGTCCTTCTTCTTCTTCCAAAGCATTCATCGCTGCGGTCGCAAAATCACCAAGTATAGAGTCAATGATCTCAGTAGGATGATCCTCAGTATTAGCCTCTGCAACATCTCTCAATTCTTCATTTTGACTACCCAGGACTTTAGTGCTTTTATCAAAAATCGCACTAGTCCAATTGTCCACATTCCGTAACCAATCAGCATCTTCAAAAAGCTTATCAGTCGAGGAAATAGCAATATCATCAAGAACTTCGACTGCTTGGTTCTTTTTGGCTTCAATCGCCAATAACCTTTTCACGTGGTCACGTATAACCACATTCATATTTCTATTTAAAATTAGTCGAGCCTCTTCGATTGGCTGTAAATCAAAAAGAAACAAATAATGGCGAAATTGAATACAAGCATTATAATGCCAATTTAATAAGTAAAATGCCTACACCAAGCATTATAATGCCAATTTCAATAAATAAAATACTAACTATAATACTTAAAATAATACAATGCTGAAATTATTGAATCCAAGACTTATAAATCCAATTCCAAAAACTAAAATGCCTATTCTAATTCATAACGTAAATATACTACTTGACTTGTTACTAAAAAAAACAATTGAAACAAGAATAAAATACTTAGATCATCTTTGGCGTGCTCTCGTAATTCTTCATCCCTAGGAAATTCATTCAATGGAAGGATCAAAAATTTCCCGTGCGATGCATCATCAACCTCATTCCCGTGATTATCTTTTGTTCCTCCAACAACTTCATCCCTCAAGCACCAGTCCTTGAAGGTATGACTAATAGGTAAACCGGTAAAATCAGCAGGAGAATTACCAAAACCAACTTCTTTCTCCTTTCGCAACCTTCTTAAAACGACTTCATCAGTCAAATGCTTTATAAGAGGGTGTGATTTTGGATAATACCTCCCCTGAAAAGGGTAGCGATAGCAAAATGCAGCTAATAATATCAAAACCCACCCATTCACTGTTTCACCCCCTTTGTGCACCTTATCCACCGAATCGTACAATATATCAAGTACAAATGAGCACCAATCATGTGTTGGAATAACAACTACATCCTCAACAAATGTTAGAAGAGTCTTTCGAACCTTAAAATCATGAAGAGGCCATAATAGTACAGCAACAGCATAAACTACAAACAATTTCTTAAAAATATCTCCACCCTCCGGATATCTTGGAAACAAATTTAACAAATGCTTGGCAGTTATTTCACATTTACCTTCCAGTCCAACAAGAGTCTTCCACTCACTCACAATACCATCATCAACATGTTTAGGTAGTTTGATTGATTTGGAAAGGTTTAGAGGAAGCCCTAAAATATCCTTAACATCATCAGAAGTAATGACATAATTTAAACTATTAGGAATTTGTTGAATCCTAGAATTTGGGTCAAAATGTTGCACTAAAAAAGGAATCATTTCAAATGGAAGTTTGGTTAATCTCAAATCCAATAATCCCCAAATCCAATCTGTTTCACAGATTCTATTTGCGTTTCAATCAATACCAATTTTGTCTTGCCGTCCATTAAAAACCACTAAGGCTTGCAATTTGTAAAAATATGTTTGTCGACACTGGAATATATCATAAAACAAGAAAGAATATTTCAAAACAACGTAATTCTATAACTTAAAAATCACAATAATTCCAAAGCTTAAAATGCTTGATACGTCACATAAAACAATAATTCTAAAGCTTAAAAGAACTAGTACAAGTCATCAATACAACAACTAATTCATTAATAAAACATTATACATAGACTTTATTTCAAGGCATATAAATCCTATTTAAAGACTTAAAAGACCTAATCAAGGCATATAATACTAGCATACAAATTAACAAATAAATTTTTAAACATGTAATGAAATCATATAAGAATATTATAAGAATAGTAATAATTCCAAAGCTTAAAATGCTTGATACTTCACATAAAACAATAATTCTAAAACATAAACGACCTAATACAAGTCATCAATACAACAACTAATTCATTAATACAACATTATACATAGACTTTATTTCAAGGCATATAAATCCTATTCAAAGACTTAAAAGACCTAATCAAGGCATATAATACTAGCATACAAATTAACAAATAAATTTTTAAACATGTATGAAATCATATAAGAATAGTAATAATTCTCACCTGCCATTCTCAGATTCAAGTTTGATTAGACTAAATGCAGTTCTAACTCTTTTTTGTTTATTCTGCGAACTTTGATTATTCACAACCTCAACAACAGGAATCGATGATGTTGCTCCAATCTTCCTTTTAGGAGCCATAACTAAAAACCAAAATCGATAACAAAACAAAACAATGCTGATGAATCAAAAAACCAAAACAGATTATAAATTTCTGATGGATCAAAGATTATAGCTGGTCACAAAAAAAATTTAAAAAGATCTTAAACAGATAATATGATGAGAACAATTCAAAAAATCAAAAATATCAAAAAATCTTAAACAAATAATATGACCATTCAAAAGCCAGTAAGAGTGTAGTCATTTATTTTACTACCAAAAATTAAAAGTATCCAACTGACCGAAGCAATATGCATTTTCTTATTAATCAAATTATGAATTTAAACTGAATCATGCCAATTCTAGAGGAGATGAATTTTTAGAGAAATTGTAAATTAAGCACATCAAAAAATCAAAATAATGTTGATGAATCAAAAAAACAAAAAAATGCTGATGAACTATTCTCATCCACAAAATGAAATGCTGATGAACTTCCACAAAAATCTCAAAAAATAGCAAAGAGGAAAACAAAATGAAAAAATATAAGAAAAATAGAAAACAAAGAACATACCAGTAATTTAGTTGCAGAGTAGATTTGAAGCCGTTGTATGTGTGATTTGAAGCCGTGGATTTGAAGGAACAAAGGATTAATGAAAATGGAGGAAGGGAGGGAGGGGAGGGGAAGTTGCAGAGTTGTAAAGTGGAGAAGTAAAAATATGAGATGAGAGAGAGGAAACCGTTGTATGTGTGATTGAGAAGTAAAGAACAAAGAACAAACACCCGTGGATTTGAAGCCCAAAGCCCAATAAAACAGGTCTCACACATACAACGGTCTCACACAAGTTTTTGTGATCTTTCATACCATTGTCTAGGAGCTTGTTTAAGCCCATAAAGAGCTTTATCAAGCTTATAGACATGATTTAGAGAAGATGGATTTTTGAAGCCAGGTGGCTGTTCCACAAAGACTCTTCTTTTAGAAAACCATTCAAGAAAGCACATTTCACATCCATTTGGTAT
The DNA here is from genome assembly GCA_019425755.1 of Amaranthus cruentus. NCBI lineage: Eukaryota > Viridiplantae > Streptophyta > Magnoliopsida > Caryophyllales > Amaranthaceae > Amaranthus > Amaranthus cruentus. The sequence goes on along the minus strand of CM033451.1, from coordinate 8,857,597 downwards.
AACTTAAAGTTCATAAAAGCAGCAAAGGAAATTAGAATTCAGATAGCCTCTAACCTGCTACGGGAGCAAATGTCTCCGTATAATCAATACCTTCTTGTTGATTGTATCCTTTAACCACTAGCCTAGCTTTGTTTCTTACTATGATTTCGTGCTCGTCTAATTTGTTCCTAAAAACCCATTTTAGACCAATTATCTTTTTGTTCTTGGGTTTCAGTTCCAAGTGCCACACTTTATTTCTTTCAAATTCATTTAGTTCATCTTGCATTGCAACAACTCAATTTGAATCTTGTAACTCTTCTTCGTGATTCTTGGATTCCAATGTTGAGAGAAACGCAAAGTGTGCACAAAAGTTTTTTATCTGGGATCTGGTCTGTGTGCCTTTGTATGTCACTTATAATCAAGTCAAGTGGATGTGACTTTTGATGTTTCCACGGCTTAGGCACAAAATCTCTTGTGGGAACAGTTGTGGAAACAAGCTCTCTGACTTGATTGACATTTTGCTCAACTTCAAGTTGTTCATTTTGTTTTACTCTAGGAGCAGCTGGATTAGGAACACCTTGCTGGTCCTGATTTCTCTGTTGTCCCTGCTCTTGATTAGGTTCTACTGTTTCTATTTGAACTTGTTGTTCTTCATTTACTTCTTGATCTTACTCTTTATGCACGTTTTCATCATCTTCCAAATTAGCAAGACCTATCTTAAAATCACCTGTTTCTTGTTCACTTGTCATAAAGTTAGTTTCATCAAAAATAATGTAAACATATTCTTCAACACACATAGTTCTCTTATTATAAACTCTATAAGCTTTACTATGAGATGAGTAGCCAAGAAATACTGCTTCATTACTTCTTTCATCAAACTTTCCTATATTTCGTTTTCCATTTACGTGAACAAAGCATCGACATCCAAATACACGAAAATGGGAAATATTTGGTTTAACACATTTAAATAGTTCATAGAGGGTCTTAGAAGTGATAGGTCTAATCAACACATGATTCAAAATATAACATGTAGTATTAACAGCTTCAGCCCAAAAGTTTATAGGGAGACCACTAGCAATTAACATGGTTCTAGCCATTTCCTCTAATGTTCTATTTTTACGTTCCACTACACCATTTTGTTGTGGTGTCCTAGGTGCGGAAAAATTGTGACTTATACCATGCTCATTACAATAATCTATAAACCTTGAATTTTCAAATTCTTTATTATGATCTGATCTTATGTGAATAAGTTGATTGTTACTAGATTTTTGAATTTTATTTGCAAAAGCAACAAATTCATCAAAAGCTTCATCTTTACTAGTTAAAAATAAGGTCCAAGTAAATCTACTGTAATCATCAACTATAACAAACACATATCGCTTTCCACTGCGACTTTGGATTCTCATAGGTCCACAAAGATCCATATGAATTAATTCAAGTAGCTTTGAGGTGGTCACAACATTTTTAGGTTTAAAGGATGACCTAATGTTTTCCTTTGGCACAAGGATCACAAACTTCATCTTTTTGAAATTTAAGGGACGGTAGTCCTCTTACTAGGTCTTTAGATCGTAAAGCATTAAGCAATGAAAAACTAGCATGACCTAAACGTTTATGCCAAAGAAGAGGGTCATATTCTATAACACTGAGACAAGTAAGACTGGTTTTGGGAACAGTGTGGAGGTCCACAACATAAGTGTTCCCTTTACGGATTCTTTCCAGAACAGTGTCTCATGTGTCATTCCTAGAAATAATGCACTTTTCAGAAGTAAATTTTATAGAGTTACCTTTGTCGCAAACTTGAGAGATACTTAGCAAATTATGTTTTAAATTCTCGACTAAAAATACATTGTCAATTGCATGGGAACTTGACCTTCCTATTTTTCCTTTGGCAATGATTTCACCTTTCATATTGTCTCCAAAGGTCACAGTTCCTCCATCATAGGCTTCTAGTGAGAGAAATTTTGATTTATCACCTGTCATGTGTTTGGAACAACCACTGTCGAGATACCATGAGTTGTGCTCCCTCACTAAAACCTGCAAAACGAACTAATTGTTAGAGTGAGCAACCAAGTCATCCTTGGGTTCCTTATCGATTATGCATGAATCATATTTCCTAATCCAAATGCGATCGACATAAATTTGGTTCGTTTCGTCGTGCTGTTCCCTTTTTAAACTACTGGGGAGATCAACATAGACCTTTTTCTTACTTTTATTCTTATTGTATCCTAGGCCTTCAGCATTTTTAGTTTTACCCTCTACAATCCATTTTGGAACTTCATTGATTTTCCTTTATCCTCTTGAATTTAATTCAACTTTCAATTTCTAATTTTCAATTTTACTAGATTCTAGGTCTAATTTTAACCTTTGAAATTTAGTGCTAATATCATGAATAGATTCATCATTCACATTCTTTTTTACGCCTAGCAATTTATATTGATACAAATTGACATTAAGAATAATATTTTCTTGTTTTACCTTTTCTAATGTTTCCTTTAACATCACATTTTGATCTAATAAATCAAAGAATCTAGTTTGCACATCAGACCTAAAAAAATTTAGGTAGGAAACATGGTCGTTACAAGTCTTAAGGTTTTTTTCCATTTGGAGACAAGTGGCAGTTCTTTTTTCCAATTTATCTTGTGTCTCCAAAATCATTTTAATTAATTCATGTTTATCCAATCTAAATAGTTGGTTAGGAAATGAATTAGAAGACAATACCTCTTTTCCTTTAGACGTTTCGTCATGAGTGGCCATGAGACATAGATTAGTTGTTTCTTCCTCAACGGGAGGTTCAGTTTCAGTTTCGCTCTCCGATTCTCCCCATGCAGCAATCATGGCTTTGCAAAAGTCCATCTTGTTGAAATTTTCTTTCATCGGTTATCTTCCTGTTTCCCTTGCCTTCCCTTTGCCCTTCTCGTTCTTCCATTGAGGGCACTCCTTGATGAAGTGATCAGTGCTTCCACACTTATGACATTCTTAGTTGGTTTTGGTATTAGCAGCTCCTCTTTCTTTGTTATTTCTTTGATTGATGTACCTGCTGTTCCTGAAAAACTTTTTGAATTTTCGAACCAACATTGCAGTCTCCTCTTCATCACATTTTGACTCTTCTTGATCGCTCGCTGCCAGAGCCAAGCCTTTGTTTCGGGAACTGTCAACTGTTCCAAGATGCAATTCGTGGGTCATAAGGGAACCAGCCAACTCTTCCAGATTGAATTTAGTGAAATCCTAGGATTCCTGTATGGCTGTGACTTTAGCTCTCCAACATTCATCTTGAGGTAGACTCCTTAGAATTTTCCTGACCTGTTCATCTACGGAAACAAGCCTTCCAAGAGAGACAAGTTCTTTTGTTATGTTTCTGAACCTGGTGAACATCTCTTGTATACTTTCTCTTGGTTCCATAATAAATCTTTCATACTTTGACATCAACAAGTCAATCTTGGAGCGCTTCACTTCACTTGTTCCTTCATGGGTAACTTCTAGCAGATCCCAAATCTGTTTGGTTGTTTTGCAACCCATAATGCGATTATGCTCATTTGGTCCAAGACCACAGTGAAGTAATTTGATGGGAAGAGCATTCATCTCCATTTTCTGAAAATCTTCTTTCTCAAATTCAGTGATCGGTTTGGGAATAGTTTCGTTATTGGAGTTGGTAGTTGATACCTCAAAGTCTCCAATTTTGATAACTCTCCAAACTTGATAATTTTCGGCCTTGATGAAGATCTTCATCATATTCTTCCAATATGTGTAGAATTTACCATCGAACATAGGCGGTCTTTGAATAGAGTAACCTTCTTCAATTTGTTGATTCATTTTCAACATCTCTAAAACACCAAGATACGGCTAAGGGTTTCCTGATCAAATGAGGAACAGGGCTCTGATACCAATTGTAGAAAACTAGAAACACTTAGAGACGATGAATGCAACAAGAGGGGGGTGAATTGTTGTTTTGTACTTTTAAGTATTTTAGCCCTGTTTTGCGAAATTTAAAGTAAACAATAAATATTTAAACAAAAAGCTAGAAAGATAAATGAAGACAAGGATTTTACGTGGAAACCTTCTAGGCCTAATAGAAGGAAAAACCACGACCACTCGGGGATTTTAAGCTTCTTTTAATAAGTTTTAGGCAATTATTACAATTACATAAAACACTTTTCTTCTCTTCTCAACTAGGCCACTTCTCTTCTCTTTCTTCTTCTTTTTCTCTTCTCTTTCTCACGTTTCCCCTAGACTTCCCTTAAGTCTAGTTACAAACTCTCAAAAACCCTTACAATAAAATTTCTCTAGAAAGGATAAAAACTAAGATATTGCATAAGAAAAATATTACAATTTAATTGGCAAAAGAAAGAATAAATATTTTTCTTACTTGGGTGATCTCTCTTCATTTTTTCGGTTAGGGCACACCACTCTTTGCCGGTTAAAAACAACTCTTTTTATATAGGAGTAACCGTGGGTTTATAAAACCCTAACTACCCATATTTCCCTTATTTTCAAATGTGGGAAAGTGGGGAATAATCTTGGGAGTTATAAGATAAAAGTTACGGTTGATTTTTTATTTTAATGGCTAAAAATAGTTAATTAAAATTAATTATATTAAAATCTAATCGACTCCCTATTTTCATGGAGAGAAATAAGAAGACTTATTCTCATCCACTAGATTATATGTGGTGGTTATTTAAATGATTGTCAATTAGTAATTTATGTAATATCCTAATTCTTAACCGTACAATCAACTAAAAATAGAAAAAAAATAATTTTTTACGTTGTTTTAGCTGACCAACTTCTCCAGACCTGTTTCGCAGGGAACAGTAAAAATCAAATCCACTTTTGACTTTCCAATTGATCTTCTATGCTGACTATTTTGACTTTTGACTTTGACTTTGACATGTACAATATCCTTTAAACAAGTCTTTTAAGTACCATCGACGACTTTAATAAAATCGGATATGCGACCTACAAAGCAATCTTTAAAACATGTTTGTTTATATTAAGGTGAAGTCATCATCAAAACTTAAGAGGGCCAACAAAGCGGAAGGGGAGGAAGAAGATGATCCTACAAAACTATCAACTTGACTTATTATGTTAGTTATTATGGGATTATAATAAGTGGGACGTGCCGAGACGCTAGTACGCCTAGACGTATCGCGACTCGGGTTATATATACTAGAATAATGATCATAAAGGTCTATTAAAAGCTCTTTACAATTTCCTACATAATTATGTACATCATTAGTCTGGCGATCTAATGCTTGGTAGTACAATCCAATTAATTTACTTTGGTTTTCCGTCTTAAAACACGGATCTAAAATTGTCGCAATTCCATAAATATAAGAAAAATCAGTAAATTACGCCTTCCACTTATCCATCATATCTGCAAGAATCGGCTTTAAAAATACATTCACTAGTGGAAAAAAAGCTATTGGCTGCGGTTTATGGGTATACGTAGCCAATATATCAAACTTCAAAAAAAATGGTCAATGGCTGCGGTTAGGATGACATCCGCAGCCAATAATCAAGTAAAATGCTCAATGGCTGTGGTTATGCTAGTGTCCGCAGCCAATAATTAAAGTTCCAAAATATTAAATGCTTAATGGCTGCGGTTTGGCTTGTGTCCGCAGCCAATACCTCTTTCAAAAACGCGCCTCTTAACGTCTAAAATTAAACCTACTGTTTCATTTCATGACCCTTCTTCTTCCTAATGCTTGCTTTGCTTTTGTTGTGTGAAACGAAAAACCTTCGAAAAAACCCACGAAAAACCCTTCGTCTTGTTCAACCTAGTTCGAAAAACCCTTATTGTTCATTTCATTTCATCATCGTTTTTCAAGCTTATTCAACCTAGTTCGAAAAAACCCTGCTTCTTCTTGTTCAAGGTGATTTTGGTTTATTGTGTCTCCATTGCTGCTCTTCTTGTTCAACACACGAAAGTTTTCATTTTTTTTGTGTAATCCAAGCTAGGCAATAAAGGTAATTAGGGTCTTACATATTTTTAATCATGATTTTGAAATATTGGAATTTAATTTGCTTGGTCTTTGAAACCGTATGTATACATGATTTTGTGATGTCATTGAGTTTATATACTCATACAATTCTTAAGTTACTTGTAATGACTCATACACACGAAAGTTTCCATTTTTTTCGTTTTATATTGTTTTTTTTTGCACGAAAATACCCATTACTTATATTACTAATTTTGTTTTTCTTGTTTAATTTTATGTCACATTGTAGCTATTCATCTAGATACACAAGGTGATTTTCATTGTGTTTCAAATTTTAAGGGTTAAATGATTTTTGTTTATTATTTATAGTTTAAATGTGATTTTATTTAAAATGTATTAGTTGTTATATATATGTTGTTTAGTATTAGTTGTTAATATGAATGTGTATGTATTAGTTGTTAGTTGTTAGTATGAATGTGTATGTATTAGTTGTTAGTTGTTAGTATGAATGTGTATGTATTAGTTGTTGTTTTTAAGTTTTAAATTTATCATATATTATGTTTTGTTATATTTTTAAGTAATTTCTACATTTTATTTATGAATGTATATGGTAGTTATGAATTAGGGTTAAAACAATGTTATTATTAGAATATAAAAGTTTTTTATTAATATTGTAAATTAGGGTTAAATGAATGATTATTACTTAATTTTGTGGTTAATTAAGGTTCGTTAAGTATATATGTTAAAAAATTGTTATTAATTTTGTTTTGAATTAAATAATCACACTTAGGATGACAAAAGATCGTTCTTGGATGTATGGAAGCATTGAATCGTCAGAATTTACTGATGGCGTATTAGAATTTTGTAGTGTTGCGGTTGAACATCAAGTTAGGACGGGGGGAGTTGGTTTTTATTGCCCATGTGTCAATTATGGCAATGTATCAAAGGTAGATAGTGTTTATATCCTTAGGGAGCACATACTTCGACGTGGGTTTAGGCCTCAATATCCTGTTTGGGTTTGGCATGGTGAGGAGGAAGTTTACAAGGAAAAGAGTGTTGTTGAGGATGTCAATAATGTGGCCGATGTCAATGAGGATGTAGTGGGTCGTGTTGATGAAGAGAATGTCGATGAGGAAGTGGATCGTGTTGATGAGATGATGGAGGGAGTCGAGGATGAGTTAGGAAAACGTCCTCGTGTATTTGACTTGTTGACAGAGGCTTCTCAAAAGCCTTTGTATCCTGGATGTACAAAGTTTACCAAACTTACAGCAGTTTTGACAATTTTCAACATTAAGTCAAAATTCAATTGGAGTGACAATAGTTTCACAATGTTATTAGAAGCATTAGGTGAGATGCTTCCTGAGGAAAATGAACTTCCAAAGTCGACATACTATGCCAAAAAACTAATGTGTCCTTTCGGGTTAGAGTACCAGAAGATTCATGCGTGTCCGAATGATTGTGTATTGTATCGGAATGAAAACGAGAACATAGAAGAGTGTCCTAGGTGTGGGTTATCGCGTTACAAGCGTAAAGGGGCTCGGGATGCTAAAGGGCCCCCGGCTAAGGTATTGTGGTATCTTCCAATAATACCTAGATTCAAGCGTTTGTTTTCTATAAAGAAAGATGCGTTAAATTTGAGGTGGCATGCAGATAGGGTGAAGAAAGATCACTTGCTCACACATCCATCCGATTCTCCGGAGTGGAAGAGTATTGATAGGTTGCACAAGACTTTTGGGGATGAAGTTCGTAATTTAAGGCTCGGACTGTGCACGGATGGAATGAACCCATTTGGCAATCTTAGTTCTCAACATAGTACTTGGCCGGTACTTTTAGTGATCTATAATTTGACACCTTGGTTGTGTATGAAGCGTAAGTACATTATGCTTTCCCTTCTTATCTCGGGTCCTAAGCAACCTGGCAATGACATAAATGTATATCTTGCACCTCTCGTTGAGGATTTGAGAAAGATGTGGGATGAAGGAGTTTCCGTGTTTGATGCATATGCTAATGAGGAGTTCACCTTGCGTGCAATGCTTTTATGCACCGTTAACGATTTTCCGGCATATGGAAACTTATCAGGGTATAAGAACAAAGGGAAAAAAGCGTGCCCCATATGTATTGATGACATGGAATCCACGTGGATTCCTAAGTGCAAACATGTATTCATGAACCATCGAAAGTTCCTCCCACGAGATCACCAATAACGTAAGAAGAAGAAGATGTTCAACAGGGAGGTTGAGGACCGTGTAGCTCGTAAGGATTTTGTCACGTTCACGCGTAAAATAGCTTAAACTTGGTTTGTTATGCACGAAACTTGGCACACAACACCATTTGGTATATATTATTGTGTTGAAGTAGTTAGAATCGAAAATAATTGTCATATGCTTGAAATGAAGTGTTAAGTTGCCATTTTCACGGTTTTGAACTATTTTTGTCATTTTCGCGCGTAAAATAGCTTAAACTTGGTTTGTTATGCACGAAACTTGGCACACAACACTATTTTGTACATACTATTGTGTTGAAGTGGTCCGAATCGAAAATAATTGTCATATGCTTGATTTGATGTGTTAAGTTGCGTTTTTAAGTGTTTTGAAGGATTTTTGTCACTTTCGCGCGTAAAATAGCTTAAACTTGGTTTGTTATGCACGAAACTTGGCACACAACACCATTTGGTATATATTATTGTGTTGAAGTAGTTAGAATCGAAAATAATTGTCATATGCTTGAAATGAAGTGTTAAGTTGCAATTTTCACGGTTTTGAACTATTTTTGTCATTTTCGCGCGTAAAATAGCTCAAACTTGGTTTGTTATGCACGAAACTTAGCACACAACACTATTTGGTATATATTATTGTGTTGAAGTGGTCCGAATCGAAAATAATTGTCATATGCTTGAAATGAAGTGTTAAGTTGCGTTTTTAAGTGTTTTGAAGGATTTTTGTCACTTTCGCGCGTAAAATAGCTTAAACTTGGTTTGTTATGCACGAAACTTGGCACACAACACCATTTGGTATATATTATTGTGTTGAAGTAGTTAGAATCGAAAATAATTGTCATATGCTTGAAATGAAATGTTAAGTTGCAATTTTCACGGTTTTGAACTATTTTTGTCATTTTCGCGCGTAAAATAGCTTAAATTTGGTTTGTTATGCACGAAACTTGGCACATAACACTATTTGGTATATATTATTGTGTTGAAGTGGTCCGAATCAAAAATAATTGTCATATGCTTGAAATGAAGTGTTAAGTTGCGTTTTTAAGTGTTTTGAATGATTTTTGTCATTTTCGCACGTAAAATAGCTTAAACTTGGTTTGGTATGCCCGAAACTTGGCACACAACACTATTTGGTATATATTATTGTGTTGAAGTTGTCCGAATCGAAAATAATTTTCATATGCTTGAAATGAAGTGTGAAGTTGCAATTTTCACGATTTTAAACTATTTTTGTCATTTTCGCGCGTAAAATAGCTTAAACTTGGTTTGTTATGCACGAAACTTGGCACACAACACTATTTGGTATATATTATTGTGTTGAAGTAGTTAGAATCGAAAATAATTGTCATATGTTTGAAATAAAGTGTTAAGTTGCAATTTTCTCGGTTTTAAACTATTTTTGTCATTTTCGCGCGTAAAATAGGTTAAACTTGGTTTGTTATGAACGAAACTTGGCACACAACACTATTTGGTATATATTACTGTGCTGAAGATGTTAGAATCGAAAATAATTGTCATATGCTTAAAATGAAGTGTTAAGTTGCAATTTTCACGGTTTTGAACTATTTTTGTCATTTTCGCGCGTAAAATAGCTTAAACTTGGTTTGTTATGCACGAAACTTGGCACACAACACTATTTTGTATATATTATTGTGTTGAAGTGGTTAGAATCGAAACTAATTGTCATATGCTTAAAATGAAGTGTTAAGTTGCGTTTTTAAGTGTTTTGAAAGATTTTTGTCACTTTCGCGCGTAAAATAGCTTATACTTGGTTTGTTATGCACGAAACTTGGCACACAACACCATTTGGTATATATTATTGTGTTGAAGTAGTTAGAATCGAAAATTATTGTCATATGCTTGAAATGAAGTGTTAAGTTGCAATTTTCACGATTTTGAACTATTTTTGTCATTTTCGCGCGTAAAATAGCTTAAACTTCGTTTGTTATGCACGAAACTTGGCACACAACACTATTTGGTATATATTATTGTGTTGAAGTGGTTCAAATCGAAAATAATTTTCATATGCTTGAAATTAAGTGTTAAGTTGCGTTTTTAACGTTTTTGAAGCGTTTTTAATTTGGCACTAACATATATAATATTTTTTTAATAGTGTTTTCAACAAAAAAATAGCATTTACTGCGGCTACTACGTTGTTAAGTTTATGGAAGATATCATAGAAGCCGTGAAGAAAGTCGGGGTCCAAAGTATTGATTCCGTAAGTATTTATTATGTTTTTAAATTATAATATTATAAATATTTATTAGAAAATCTATAATATATATGTACTAACTTTTTAATAATTTCTTTTAATACGTAGATTATATACGACACTCCAAGAGAAACACACGAATTGACGGAAACGGAAATACGCGAAGTGAAAGACAAAGTTGCCGTGTATATTTCTAATTTATGTTGGTAGCTTATGTTTCGTAGTGGTGTACGTTAAGTTTATGTATATATATTTGTATATATATTGTATATTATATAATTTATTTGTAAATGCACAATTAAATTATTTATGTATATTATATATATATTATTTTGCTGATAATTAATGGTGATTATAGTTGGTTTATTATTGTTAAATATTTATTATTTTATAATTAGGATAATATATACAAATATTAATAAAACAAAAAAAAAATTTTAACAAAATACTTTACTGGCTGCGGACATGGGCAAAACCGCAGCCAATAAAGGGCCCAAAAATATGCTCATGAAAAGGCACTATTAGCTGCGGTTTTGCCCTATGTCCGCAGCCAATAAGTGCTTTTTTTGGTTGTGTTTTTTAACCGCAGCCTTTCTTTGAAGCTATCAGCTGCTACCATAAGTGCTTGGGTCCAAAACCGCAGCCTTTAGTGGCCTAAAAACCGCAGCCATTGATGTTTTTTTCACTAGTGATTAGTATCATCATGATAATGTCTAAGAAGATGATAAAAAAAACAGTAATACATTCACTTATTACTAAGTGAACGTTTGGTTCGTAAACATATGAAAAAATCTTAGTTGCGTGGACATACGCTTCTAATAATTTCTGTACGCCTATAGCTAGTTCCCAAGTTTCATCACTTATACGGCTATCCGTACACCCAATATACAATTGTGTTATAACCGGACGATAAGCAATAGCCTTCTTTAATAAATCATGAGTTGAACCCCAACGTGTAGGAGTATCTAAAGTCCAATATACTTTTTTTAGTTGATAATGGTCACATAATTGTTTATATCTTCTTTTTACTTGTCCTAATCTAAGCCATTTCACTATGTGTCTAATGGGATCTAATAAATCACTTAGGCTTTTAATACCTGCTTGGCAAGATAAATTAACAATATGAGCACAACAACGTATATGTAATAAACTACAACCTAGGATACAAGTAAAAGCGGGTTCGTTATACAAAAGTTTGATGCATTTGATATTGGCGGTTGCATTATCGGTAGAACAACAAAATATCTTATCTAATAAGTTCCATTCTTTACATATTTCCATTAATCTATATTTTATGTTTTCACCCGTATGTCTTTCGGGAATTAACTCAAATGCAATAAAACCTTTTTGAATAAACCAATTACGGTCTATCCAATGTGCTGTTACACATATATAAGGCTCTAAATGTGGGGGAGCTGACCAAATATCAGTTCCTCTTCTTCTACTTGTGTTTCTTCTTCTTCTTCATCTTCAATTTGTATTTCTCTTTCCACTTCTTCAGCATAATCGTGTAATTCTTGGTCGTACCCTTCTGGATAATTTGGTTCATAATTACTAATCGAAGGTGTTGTTGATACTGACGGAGTTGAAGTGACCTTTCTTTTGGAGCTAGAACCTCCCAAAGATTTTGCCACTTTAGTAACTTTTTTAGAGGCCTTTTTCAAAAAAGAAGACATGATAGTATTGAAATAATAATGGAATCAAGAAATTAATAAATAATTAAAAGAATAATTATGTAATTAAGGAATAATTATAAGACTAATTATGTAATTAAGAAATAATTAAAAGACTAATTATGTAATTAAGAGAATAATTGCGTAATTAAGTACTTAAGTAGAGAGAGTAGGAGAAGAGATGGGTTGTGAATTGGAAGGATTGAAAGTGATGGGTTCATATAGAAAAAATGCAATGGCTAGTTAACAGCTCTTTTTTTTGACCGCTGGGCCGAGTGAACCGCACAGTTTCGGTTCCAAGGAACTGTTGGGCCGGGTGACCCGTTCTGGGGCAGTTCTATGGACCTGTTGGTCCGGGTGAACCGGCCCGCGGTTCTTTGGTCCGGTTCTAACGGTTTTTTTCTGGCGATTTCACGGTTCCGGCAACTTTTTTCCGGCGGATTCACGGTTTCGCGGTTCGGTCTAGTTCGGAAATTGTCGCGAACGGTTTTTGTTCCGGGACCGGTTCGGTTCCTGGTAACCCGCCCCATGGCCATCATTACCTTCACTACACTTAAAATTTGGTAGATATTTTTGTTGGATATTAAAGTTGGGTTCGTTAGCTCCGAAACAATTGGTCACATACCCAATTTCGATAAGAAATGACCAAGTTCTGGCATTTCAAGGACGCAATACGCATCCGGTACAAACCATTTGAATGGTCGACCAGGACCAGTCGACCCGACTATTTCAGGTCTGCAGATCATTGTTTGCTTTTTGGCTTGTGATTTCTTGCCTCAAGCTTCCTCCAATCTTCACTATGCCAAAAAAGCCTATTTATAGCTGTTGAAAATGCCTTTTTATAGCTGTTATCATGGAGCCACGCAGGCCTACGCTGCCATCCATGCGTGCCAGCTCCTATCTCCACAATCATGCGCCTTGCAGTATTCGAACTTGAGACCTCAAGTTCCAAAGCACACCACTTCAGCCACCAGACCAAGAGGTATTTCGTGATATATTTTGCAAGGCTATTATACTTATTAGCTAATGACTTGTACCTCAATTCTTTATTTGTAAAAATATTAGTCGTTAATCTATATTATTATTATTATTATTATTATTATTATTATTATTATTACCTTAAATTTCTGTTGAAAGTTCCTCTTTCTTGAATTTCACGTCTAGGTGATCTTGTTAATCTTAATTTGGTGTAGGTGTGTTTGGCATGGATTTTTGATGAAACAAATGAGAATTTTTGTTTCTTGTTGAACAAGAGAGGATGCGCGTTTGATACTGCTTTCTATAACGGTTCAAAGGGCAATAAATGAGAAAATTATATTTATATCTGTTGGAAACGCTATAAATAAGGTTCCGCTTTTATACGTTTGACTGGCTATAAATAAGAATTTTTCTTTTACAGCGGTTTCAACGGCTAGATTGATATTTTTTTATAGCGTTCCGAAAAAAGTGCTATAAATCAAGTGCAATATATAACTCCTTTTGGCGTAGTGCTTTCCCCTTGCGTGCTTCAGACCTCCTAGTCTCCTACTCTTGTGACTCAGCTACTATTGATGAATGAGGTTGCTTGTTTGACCACCATTGTAATCATCATGAATTCAAGTGGGAAAAGCTCATCAAATTGGCTATAAATACCCCAAAGTTCTCAAGGAAAGAATTACCATCACCACCCAAGTTGAACATAGCTTCATTTTACTTCTTCCTTAGCTTAATATGTTATTGTATGTTTAAAATAGCTCTAAATTCTAGAAACTTTCCATAGCATTCACTCAAACATTTCCTTTGATACATTAGTTCTTAAACTCAAGCCTTGAGTTGTAACTTAGTTGTTAAACACTAGTAGTTAGAAGCAACTATCATTTGGTGATTAATCAAGGTGTTCAGATATATGCCAGAATTTGTGGGTTTGTGTTTACACTTGATGTGGAGTATTTAATCATTTGGATATTGAAAACTCTTCTTCTCATTATTGTGATTCTCAACCCCCTCCATAGTTGAGGGTAGTAAGTTATTCTAAGCTCATATTTCTTTTTCTTTGTTTGTTAAATCATGTATGTTATGATAGTTTATGTGTTTATTTCCATCATCATGCTTGACAGTTGAGTAGTCTACTTTCAAGAGTTTGGGGATGTAGTTAACTTGTTGATTTGCATATGAGGAAAATGGTAAGAGTATAAATATGTACATTAATGAATATGTGAGTTCCATGGTAACGAATCGAAAGTCCATTTCGATCTCCATCCATGGAAAATTTATTTTGCTTGATTGTATTGAACACTTGTAAAGTTTGATTCATGCTAGTAATGAGTAGCCTAGAAGCTAACTTTATTAGGATTCCTTCGAGACCTAGTCAGTCCTTAGGATAATGAACCATGCCTATCTTGTATGATTCCTTCTTGTTCAACATAAATTGGAAGTCATGAACATGTATTAGAAAGTTAGTAGTATGGTCGAGTTCTACGCCTAGAAGCCGAATCTCCCAAACCACATTAGTAACTATATAGTTCTTATGCCTAGAAGTTGTGGAGCTAAAATAGCAAGACTTTACTCATCATAAAGCTTGATTAAAAACAAATTTTCAACCCATCCCACTAGTAAATCAAGAAGTTAAATTCCCCAAACTCTAGTCTTAATATTTATTGTTTAAAATTTAAATCGTAAATTGCTTTAATAACTCAAAATTAGAAAACTTCTTTGTCATAAAATTCTATTTTTCACATAAGCATTTCCCTGTGGATCGACCTCTTGCTTACCACTAATGCTAGTCATTAGAGTGAATTCAGGTGTATAAATTTATTGCATAGAGCGGACTTAGTAAACATTAAATGACCTACGATTCCGGACCTCTATCAAATACTCTGCAAAAACTGCCGCTGCGTGGTTGGGTAAAGCTGAATTTTGATGCTCATGTTCCCAATGATGCAACTCGTGGTCTAGGTGTAGTGTTCCATGATCATGAAGGGGAGGTCTTGGTTGCTGGTGTCAGTAAGGCTCGTGCTCGATGGTCTGTGGAGGTTTGTGAGGCTACTGCAGCTTTATTTGGTTTGCAACTTGCTGCTAGACATATTAAACGTAAATAATGCAAATAGAAATTACAAGATGAGAATTGTATTTATCCCTTTGTTGATGACAAAATGAAATTACAAATAAACAACACTAAAAAGACTTGAAGATTGTTTTGTAACGACAACCGTTACCCGGAAGCTTAATACTTGTTGTAGGCGTGTGATCACTTTCCTTTTGTGATATTTCCCCCACAAAGGTACTTGGGTTGAACTTAGAAATTCACAATGAGATACAAACAATACAACACACCCTTAGTACTTAGGGTATGTTACTTAATAACAATGTGTTTCGCAAACTATAAGATTTGGAAGCTCTAAACAAGAGTTAATTACTCTCTTGGAAATAACACAAACAAATGAGAATAGGAGAGAAAGAATTCAGAAAAAGGTGTGTCTCTTACACTCACCACTAAGCCCTATTTATACTACAAGAGTATAACTTAAGGGTCATGGCATAATAATCACCATTAATGTTCAAATTGATGACCACAAAATCAATACCATTAACCTATGGCATTCATGAGCATTATTCACCAAAATTTTCCTTTGTAACTTCTGAATTAGAGTGGAATTAGTATTGCAATCCTATGCAATCAATTCAAGGATTAAGAAATAACCCAACGGTCATTTCAGAGGCAAACGCTGAGTCGACGGTCTGCTCCTCACCTAGGAAAGCCGACTCGGCCTTTCCTGCTGAACAAAATCAATTTTCCAGAACCTAAAGCCGAGTCGACTTCAGGTCCAAACTAAGGAAAGTCGAGTCGTCTTTTTGTGCTGACTTGATTTTCCAATTTTTGTTTTGTCCTTTCCTTTGAACCCGTTTTGGATCTAGTATTTAATACATATTGTCCCACTACTTTAGTAGTACTTAGTAATTATAAACTTAGGATTATTAAACACTAAATGTTCAACAAGACATGGCTTTGAGTATGTGCATTTGGAGGGTGACTAACTGGCCGTGATCTTAGCCATTGACAACAACGCGGAGGGCTCTTCTCCTTTGCATCTGCTATATGATAATATTATGTTTTTGAGCTATAGTCTTTCTGGTTATTGTTGTAGTTTTGTTAAGACTTAAGAGAAATGGTAACACGTTAGCTTAATCCGTTGCCAGATGGAATATGAATATTGCCAATAAAAAGATTTAGGGCTTGTTTGGTTACCCACTATTACCCTTGGAATTTTAAGTTCCTAGGAAATAGTATTATGCTAATTTGTTTGGTTGCCAAAAAATCTAAAATTCCTAGGAATTATAAAATCCAAGGGAAGTTCATTCCTATGAGACATAGGAATTAGATTACCATATACCCCCTTGGTCATTAACAATTCCCATGAATTACTTTCAAGAAATGAAAATACCTATTGTCAAACAAACAATATTAAGTAATTCTTAGGAAATTGACAAAGGAAGTAAATTCCAATGAATTACAACTTCCCATAGGAATTTAATTCCTACGTCAACCAAACAAATCCTTATGTGACAACTTTTTCCAATGTGTTCACACCTTAACTGAACTTGATTTATGTTAATGTTTGTCAGATTCTTAAAAAAGAAAAAAAAAACTGTTTTGTTGAATGAGTCACGCGCACAAACAATGCAAGAAGAAAAGGACGTCGCTTCTCATCTCAAAAGGAAAAACGTAAAATATTTCCTAGGCTAAGAAAATCAAATTGGGGGAATTCCACATAACGAAGAGGGAAGAGTTAAAATTTGTATCATCCATTCTCATGGAAGAACATGCTTAATCGTAACAACACCATTCACAATGAGTAACAGAGGCCTGTTGAGCAACCATCACCTTCAACAACATCATCAACATCAACAACAACATTCAAACAATAACAACAGCAGCAGTAACAAACCAGAATGGCTACAACAATACGATCTAATTGGTAAAATTGGGGAAGGGACTTATGGGTTAGTCTTCTTAGCTCGAGTTAAACCTCCTTCACCTCATCGTGGGAAATCTATTGCTATTAAGAAGTTCAAACAGTCCAAAGATGGTGATGGTGTTTCCCCTACTGCCATTCGTGAAATTATGGTTTTTTTTCTTTTCCTTTTCCTTTTCTACTCATTTCTTTTGTTGTTATTGTTTAACCTGGTTGTCTGAATTGTTTTTTACTGGTATCTTTTTGGGTCTTTTTATTGTTATTTTGAATTAGGGTTTGTGCTGTTTTGCGTGTACAGATTTCCACTTGTTTTTGATTTTGGTTATTGTGTGGTGTTCTGATTTTTAATTTGAAATAGTGTTTTTAAGACACATGCTGTTTTGAGTGTACATAGTTCCACTATGTTCTTGATTTTGGTTTTTTATTGGTGTTTTGGTTGTTGATTTGAATAAGGGTATTGTGTTGTTTTGAGTAAGAAAAAATTTCACTATGTTATTGATTTTAGTATTCTATTGTGTTTTAATTGTTGATTTCAAATAGTGTTTTATGGGTTTTCTCCTTTTCTCTTACAATTCATATCTTTTGTTGTCATTGTTTAATATGGTGGTTTAAAATGTTCTTTCATGTTTTCAAGATTGCATTTGCATTCTTTTATTTTGGTTGGCCAAATAAGGATTGGGTTGTTTTTTTTTTATTGTTGATGTGATTTAGGGTTTTATGTTGTGTTGAACATATGGATCTCTACTGAGTTTTTGACATTTACTGTTTCGTTGCTCCAATTAAAATTGGGTCTTTTTTTTATGATATTTGACTGGGAATTAGATTTGGAGTTTTATGTTGTATTGGATATTTCCGACTTCCATCAGATGCCTTTATACTTTTTGGATGGAAACATAACAGCTTTAGAGTTTTGCTGGATTATGTGAAATTTCTCAATAGTAGCAAAAGTTTTTAAATTTTCATCGAGTAGTTACAATTGTTGATACCATGTTTACAATTATCTTCGTTTGTCATTGGTGGGGCATTTTGGCCTAGGTTGTGCCAATATGGGGATGACTATATGGGAGCAAAGAATGCCAGTTTGAAAACAATAATAAAGCGGGTATGGAATACTATTAAGCATTGTATCCCGAATCGTCCCATGTTATATTAATGGGAATCAAGCATTATTACTTGGAACGACATTTGGTTTGGAACGGGAACGGGAACGAGAATGGGAACACGGAGCGCAACCTAAATTGACTTGTAAACGATTGGGTACTACGAGATACATTATGTATAAATGATTATTATGCTTTAAGAAATTATTTTTAAGTGCACTTTTTTTAGATTTCTAGGTTTCATCTTGTTTTTTTTTCACTCGTCTTTTTTCTTTAATTTGTAAATGAAGGCTAAAATGCCTTTCAGAAAAGGTTTTCTACATCGGGACTAGGGGTGTGCAAAAAGAGACCGAACCGGCGGTCCGGACCGGAACCGGGTGAGACCGGACCGGACCGGTTGCATCCGGTCCGGTCTCCGGGTCTTACATTTTCGACATTCCGGGTTTCCGGTCCGGTCCGGTCTAAACCCGGAAAAATCCGGGTTGGACCAGATGAG
Source organism: Amaranthus cruentus (assembly GCA_019425755.1). Lineage (NCBI taxonomy): Eukaryota > Viridiplantae > Streptophyta > Magnoliopsida > Caryophyllales > Amaranthaceae > Amaranthus > Amaranthus cruentus. The sequence continues at coordinate 8,839,037 of CM033451.1, read as the reverse complement.
ACCGGATGCACATAAAAGTGATTTTAAAAGTGAATAATATTTACGATTGTTATGTATATACTTATTTAATGGGCTTTTAATATTTTATTTTCAACACAAAATAACTTTTTAATTCAAATATTTTAATTTTAATTCAAATGCTAAGGACATGATTTATTAGGAGTCTTGCACGACGTACGCTCAGTTCTAGTCCCACTTTCCTAGCAGAACTCAAGCATCTCCATGTAGACTGTTTAATTCCGCTTTGTAAATATGTTTGGTCAATTGAAGCTTAGGATTGTATAGTGAGTGTAGGTAGGAGGATTGCCTTTTTGGTTTTAGTTTATTTTCATCCATTATTTTCAATATTTATTTTGGGTTGTTAATTTCTTTTAAAACTCTGTTTTTTTTTTTCCTTATTTGGGAAAAATAAATTAGATAGCCACAATTATTTAACAGCTGTACCACTGTATTCAATTTCCTTAATGTAAAAACCAAACACGTCCATGAGAATACTTGCTTGTTTCAGCTATCATTAAAGCAATTCTTTTCGAGTGTTTTGATCGAAGGAGTTGGGCATTTGCTTATGCCCTTCACAAAAAAAAAAATAATTAATTAGCTAAATTATTTTTAAATCTTCAATTTTTTTTAATTTATTTTTGGTATAAAAAATTATTTCCGGTCTAACCGGTCCAAACCCGGACCGGTCCGGATGGAATCCGGGTTAGACCCGGACCGGATGGAACCGGTCCGGTCTCCGGTCTTAGCAAATTCGGGATTCCGGTCTTCCGGTCCGGGTTTGGACCGGTGAACACTCCTAATCGGGACGTCATCTTGAGCGATTTGGGTCGCGTCACATGGTGATTGGGGATGGATGTTCCTGGATTACGGAATGTGGCTACGTATCACGTTCCATGTAACTATGGTATCAAGTGAAGTATGTATACTACATACATGGTAGAAATAAAAGTTATTAAATTATATCTAAATGTTCGCTTACATTAAAGTGTCGGTAAGGTGCTTTATTTGGCGTTTTAAGATTGAAAATATATCCTTTAGTATATCGTTTGATTGCTATATGAGATTTTGAAAAAGGGTATTGGGGTTTTAAGACTACTCTCTTGATGATTCTTTGACCGCTATAGTTGTCCAAATAACAAAAGTTATTAAATTATATCTAAATGTTCGCTTACATTAAAGTGTCGGTAAGGTGCTTTATTTGGCGTTTTAAGATTGAAAATATATCCTTTAGTATATCGTTTGATTGCTATATGAGATTTTGAAAAAGGGTATTGGGGTTTTAAGACTACTCTCTTGATGATTCTTTGACCGCTATGGTTGTCCCTTAGAGACATCTTTATAGTTTAAGATGTGCCAACTTATATATGATGGGTGTTTTTTGTGGCTATTTGTGCTGGAAAATATGATGTAGTAGTGAGTAATCTTATTTGACAATTGATGCGAGTATGGCCCGAAAGATTGGACCAAACTTGTTTGTTTGTGGAATAAAGATTGGACCTTTCAAACCAATGAAAACTGAAAAAAGATATGATCAAACAATGTTGATCTTGAGTGGGACAATAATGGCTTCACTCACAACCCGACCCTTACCCTCTATCCTCACCAATCCTGCACTCACAAAGGCTAGATGGAAAAGATATAATTTTTCTTTACTTCACTCACAAAGGAAGAAGATTCATAGGATAGGAAATACAACCTGAATTTCCCGTTGAACAGAACACCCCTTCTTGATTCTAATTTCTTAGAAAGCAAATTTTTATTCATCAAAAGTTGTTCTTACAAATGATTCTAAGCCTCTATTTATAGGAAAACATAGAAGCCTAGATTACATGGGTTTTTTAATGAGCACATGTTAAATCACATGCCCTTTTAATGAAAATAGCCAACATGGCTTTAACAATCAACAAAATAAAGGAACAACTAATACATTTATTTTTCTAACATTATGCTACTGCTTTTGCTAATTTCGTGTCTTCGTATGTTGCTGATTTATTCGTGCAAGATGTTGCTGTTGCTTATGAAATCATACCAAGCATATAGTCACAACTTAGGCAACAAGAGTATTACTTGATCCAGTCTTGAATGCATTGTTTTTGGACGTGATCCAAGCATACTTGGATCAACAATGCAGGAGCAAAAGCTTAACTTTTTAAGATGAGTTGTTTTTGAGTGGAACTCAAAGTGTATGGAAATTGATGTAGTGGTCTTTCTTAGTTTGTTAACTTTAGTTTTTCTTGTGTTACTTAAGTCAGCAACCTCCCAACAAATTGCAAATGATACACGAATCATAGGTTATTTTGGGCATGTTGTAAATTCATTAAGCAGATTGGGTAACGGTGTTTACACTTGTTAAATTCTGGGTTGGAAATGGAATTGAGGCAAACTTATGATTTAACTATGTTGGTTATACAGTGATGGAAGAGTTAGTAATTAGTAAATGTTGGTTTTATTAAGGGATTTGATGCAATGTAGTCAGTCCTTCGTGGCGTGCATCTAAGGATATATTTTGCGATGTTTTTAACGAGTGTCATATCAACATATTAAGCCATTGTTTTCTAGATGGTCATTTTAAGTCTTTCATTATACGTATACTATCCTCTTGATTTTATTACTTAAAAGAATCTCATTTCATTATACTGTTCATTTTGTGAAAGGATATTAAGATTGCTGCTTCTTTTGTTGGTTATCTAAGCTCATTCCCTTCAATGCAGTTGCTACGAGAGATAACCCATGAGAATGTTGTTAAGCTTGTGAATGTACACATCAATCATATGGATATGTCACTATACCTGGCCTTTGATTACGCTGAGCATGATCTGTATGTGAGTACCTCATTCCTTATTTCAGTTAAATTTAATAGCAGTTTTTTGCGTGTCTTTGTATAAGTCATTATAATGTTACTACATATTTGTGCCATTGTTGTAGCTGTATTCGTATATCTTATTTATAGTTTCAGGGGAAATATGTGCTCGTTTGTTTGCTCCACATTGTTGGGATTAATGTTGTTATTGCAGGAGATCATTAGATATCATCGAGATAAGGTAAATCAACCAATCAATCAGTACACAGTTAAATCACTGCTTTGGCAGTTGCTGAATGGACTCAATTATCTACATAGGTATTCTTGGGAATTTGAAACGCAATATTATATACAAATGTTTTTTTCCCACAAATTACTAAATCTTTCGATGTCTTTGCTCCAGTAATTGGATAATTCATCGGGATCTGAAACCATCAAATATCTTGGTAAGATAATGAATTTTGTTCTTCTAGTTTTGCGTTGGTGATCTCCCTAAGTGATTGTGATCTATGCTTATTATGTATTTTGGAATGTTCTTACAAGGTTATGGGTGAAGGTGAAGAGCAGGGGGTAGTTAAAATTGCTGATTTTGGATTGGCAAGAATATATCAAGCTCCATTAAAGGCACTCGCTGATAATGGGGTAAGTAGTGGTTAAAGAAATTTATAGTGCGGAATTCGTTCTTGGTTTAATCTGGTGAATAGTGAATTTTTATTAATTTATCAATGAGAGAAACACCTCTATTTATACATAATTTGACCATCTAATAAGGAAACAAAAATTTTACGAAATATTAAAATTATGATACTAAAACAGAATATTATAAAATATAAAATAATATATTCTACTAATATTCTTCTTTCCTACACTCCCCCTTAAGTTTGGTCTTGGGATCACCGAGAATGAACTTGTCAAAAATATTCTTCAGTGCTTTTGAGCCAATTGCCTTAATCAGAAAATCTGCTAGTTGATCTGTTGATTTTACAAAGGAAATTTTGATTATCTCTTTTGCAAATTTTTCATAATTAACTTACAATCTTTTGGATTTAGATAAAAGATCAAGAAATAAATTGGGTTGGTCTATTTTGTTATTTGGGTCAAAGATTGGAATTTTGGGGTGGTCTTAATTGAGTTTTGGGTTTAGATTTTATGGGTGGAAAAAGATTTTTTTTTTTCTTTGTTTCGTGAGAAAAGATTTTTGTAAGGTAAATGGGTAGGGAATTTTCGTGAGGGAAATTAGTAGGATTGATTTTTGTGGGTCATGGAGAAGGAGGTTACAAGTTTAATTGGTGGGTTTGGGTGGGTTTGGTTCTTTTTCTCGGTTTTCATATTCTTTTCGGGTTTTGGGTTTCTTTGGTTCTATATTTCTCCCCCTCGCGACCTTACGCTGGATGGGGTCATTCATGAGAGGTAGCGTAATTGGTCCTAGAAAAACGTGGATCCATGTCCACAAGTCATGGGCACTTGTAGTATGGTCAAGAACAACATTGATAATGGTGGTGTCAAGGGTGTAAAGTATTCATGACATCACTTGTGCATCGTTTTGTTTCCATTGAGGATCTTTGTTTTCTGGAGGGGCGACAATAATATGATTGAGTCGCCACCGATCTGCTATTTCTTGTTTGATTTCATTACACCACTTGGTGTAAGTATGTATTTTTTGGTTATATGTTTAGATACTTTGGAACATTCGTTCCAAGGAAATCATCTTTTGAGGGTCTTTTGTTTTTTTCTTTTTTTTTTTCTCTAGTTTGATTTTGTTCTGATTTTGGTTTGATTTTGATCTGGTTTTTTTGAGTATAGTTTGGTTTTGATTTTTCTGGTTAATGATGAAGGCCGTGGCCGATCACCGGTCCCCGGAAAATACCATTGGCTCTGATACCATAAACAAATTCATAGTGCGGAATTCGTTTTTGGTTTAATCTGGTGAATACTGAATTTATACTAATTTATCAATGAGAGGAATACCTCTATTTATACATAATTTGACCCTCTAATAAGGAAACAAAAATATTACGAAATATTACAATTATGGAAACTAAATCAAAATAATATAAAATATAAAATAAAATATTCCACTAATATTCTTCTTTCCTACAGTGGTGCCGTTATTTACATGATTCTCTTTGATGCTCTTGTATCCTTTAGCCCTTAGGGTATTATTAGTTGTAAAGTGTAATTTAGGATCTCATTGTCATAAACCGCACTGGCTGATAATGGGGTAAGTAGTGGTGCCGTTGTGATTTTGCTTTTTAGGGTAATAAGATATTTTAAGTTGGTTTAGGAGGTTTGAATGGCAACAAGTGGTTTCTTAATATAGTAGATAGTCGGTTGCACGTCATAGTTTTAGATGTTTGCACTTTGAAGAACAGTCTAGTCATCCAGATTCCAGATTATTAAATGGTTGAAGTGATGATGTACACTTTAAGTGTTTGTGTGACATTCAGTGTGGTTGGTAGAATAATTGTCTGAGCTCTGAATTGTTACTTGTTAATCATGGTGTGATAGTATCTTGGAAGATGACTAGTTTTGGTTCTAGATTCACAAATCATAACAAAGTTAACGGACGCCAGGAAATTTCAAGTGTGTATTTGTAGGACACAAATTATCTCTAAATGTATGTGTTTGTCGGACACCAATTGTTTCTAGGTTCATTTGATGAGAGGAGATATTGGATATTCTCTTTTGTTTTGCATCTTTATCAAAAATATTAGGTCTGTTAAGTTGTTTCTGATTCTCTTTTTGGAATTTCTGAAGGATATCTATTTTTGTTCTTTGATGATTCTGAATATTGTATGAGCTGGATGGTGGTTGCTTTCTTCTAATTAAGCTGTTTTATCTGTGAATATTCATGCAGGTTGTGGTGACAATTTGGTATCGTGCTCCTGAGCTGCTGCTAGGGGCTAAACACTACACTAGTGCTGTTGGTATCCCTTATATCTAGTCTCTGCTCGATTATGCTATACATTGTTTTATTCCTGCTCTCCCCTTGCTTTTTTCTGGGCATTACCTAATGTCCTGGATTCTCATTTCCCCTTAGTTTTGTACAACTACTGCTTTCCTTCTATCACTGGCTAGAACCTGACACTGTATGCCTTTTATATGCATTAGATATGTGGGCTGTTGGTTGCATATTTGCTGAGCTTCTGACTTTGAAGCCATTATTTCAAGGTGCAGAGGTCAAAGGCACACCAAACCATTTTCAGGTTGGAAAAAGGTCACACTCCCTTTTACTTTTATATTAATGTTTGAGCTGTAGATTCAATACATAAGTTGATTGCTTTCTCTTATTATATATTTATATTGCGTATTGGTGTTGCTATATAATGTGGATGCCATTTGTTTGCAGCTAGATCAACTCGACAAAATATTCAAGGTCTTAGGTAAGCTAGCTAGCAAAAGCAGCTGTATTTTTGCTAATTACTCTATATAAATCCAGAACTTTGCTATTTTAGGTCATCCTACTCCAGAGAAGTGGCCTATACTTGTGAATCTTCCTCATTGGCAACAAGATTCACAGCATATTCAAGGGCATAAATAGTGAGTGAATTGCTCTTATTTCTCTCCTAAAGTTTGTGCCTTCTTTCTGTCTGAAATGGCAATAGTTGGTAGCTTTGTTTTAAATAGTTTTGTAAAATCTTAAGCATCTTTGTGAGAATTTAGGGTTAATTCGTAACAACCGTTTTATTTTTACTAGGTTAATGCAATGTTGATCACATTAAAAAAATTGAATTCATTTGAAATTCTATGTTCTCTACAGTGACAATCCTGGACTTTATAGTGTGGTGCATCTCTCTCCCAAAACTCCTGCATATGATCTACTATCCAAAATGCTTGAGTAAGTTCTGCTACAATTGTTTGAAACTCTGGTTTTCTGGGGATATGTGTGTTATGTCTATTGAGTATAAAGCTTTTAACTATTTTTTTCGTGAAAATGAGGCTGGGGGAAGGTATAGGTCATAATTTTCTTTTCTTCTTTTTATTTTTATTTTTTTAGACCTTCTGAGTTTATATCATCCAAATCAATCATATTTTGCCGGAGGCCTTTAAGCTTCTAATTTACATTTTCATTGGTCTGAAGTTGTTATGTAGTGACCTCATTTGATTGGGATCAAATCGTTGGTAGTGTTCTTGTGGTCTGTACTCTTATTCGATTGATTTTCAAATCATGTCAACCCTTTACAATGATTGCAGATATGATCCTCGTAAGCGAATAACAGCTGCACAAGCTCTTGAGCATGAGTATGACTCCAATCTCATCATAGTAATTTTATCTTTGTATCATAACTGAATTGTACTCTGGTTGATAATAATGGTTGGCTTGAGAATCATGATTTTGCTAACCTAGACTAACCCTTAATTTTTTCGTTTTTATTACTCGTAATTGTCCTATCCTAACTAAAAGATCTTGACTGGTTAAAACTAATGTTTCATAAGCCTTCCACTATTGGACAGGATCACAACTTGGGAGGTTAGCCCATGCCTACTCTTCCCATCTTCATTCATTTTCCTTGTGCTTGCTTTGCCCTCTTTGTTACATATAGTATGTTTTTGATTTATGCATACTTTCAGTCTTTTGTTTGAATGTTTATTATTACACAAATTTCGTTTTAAAACGCGCGCCTCCAAGGTAGGCTCTAGGAAAAATCGTTTCGCTTAGTCTAAGCTCAGTTAGATACAAAAGGCGCCAGCCTTATGCGCCTTGCACTCTTCTTCTTTTGTGTTCTTTTGCGCTTTGTGCTTTTTGCTTTTTGAGCTTTTGCTTTTCTTAGGGATAAACTTTAAAATATGTCATAGAACATTCAAATCATAAAAGAGCTGTCTTATTTCAAGAGAGAGAAAAAAAGAATGTGATTTCCTGCTGTTTTTGAAGAGAGATGAAGCAAAAAAAAAAAAAAATTTCAGATTTGCATGAAGTCCTAAAAGTAAGCGTTCTATCTCTGTGCATTTACCACCACTAGGTAGCTTTTTTTTTGTTTTTTTCTTCTATCTTCTTTCATATGGATATCTTTTATTCTTTTTCTAGATTCTTTTTGTTTTTTTCTTGTTATCTTTCTTTTGATTCTTCTATTTTATGTCTTCTCTGTTCTTTTTTACTTTTAATTTGTCTTTTCTTCAATCTTCTGTCTACTTCGATCTACTAACTTTTTTTTCCTTTCAAATTTTTCGTTTGATGTTTCGTCCCTTTTTTCTCCTTTTCTAATAGATATGTAGTATGTAATAACAACTAGACAAAATGTTTTAGAATACGTGTTAAGGTACCTTCTTGTGTCAACTTTCACTACGATAGTGGCCAAGTGCAATGGTAAAGATGTTATAGATCTTTTATACAACAATAAAATGAATATTATATTTTTAAAGTATCAAATATGCTTTGAAATTGTTTATAAGCTTTTGACAAATAAATATGCGTCAGCTACGTTCCGCTTCGGTCGTTGCACATTTTAAAACTTATTACTCTAGAATACAAAATAGACTATTTTGATCCATAATCAAGGACCTCTTTTGCGAAGGGGGGGCATGGAATTTGGAGACTGCTGTAAGTTGTAGATCTTTGTGAGGTGGGATTTACTGAATTTTCTCATCAAATACCCTATGTATTTGGGAATTTTGGGTAATGTTCAATATCATGGCTGTTCAACACTTTGAAGACTTTGCAGATGGTTAATTTGAAGTTTTTCTACTGTTAAAATCTTAAATCATAGTACTTCTGTTGAGATGCATGCACCTCAACCTGTGATGTTTGGACTGACTTTCACCTGTGCCATACCAGTGTCTGTATAACCCGGGTAGGGATATGGAATACATGTTGGGCTTATATGGGTGAAAACTGATATGTTTTTAAAAGAAGGGGAACATGTGAGGTTTTCAAAAACTCTAGATCTCAAATTAAACACCAGTCAATGATTGACAACAAAAACAACTAAAAACAATGAGACAATGCCAAAGCCTTGATCTTGTAAGATGGGGTCTGCTGCATGAATTATGGTCAATCTCCTATAGTCATACAACAAAATTTCTCTTTTCATGTATTTGTCTGATGTTGCACCTAGCTGATTTCCTATTTGATTAAATAGAATCATTTGAAAACGTAGCTTTTATTAAATGATGTTTTTTTTTTCAGTTCTCAAGCATGAGTTGATTGAAATGTTAAATTAAGCTCCTTTTATGAAGAATTATGCTTTCTATTATCTTTGCAAGACTTAAATTTTTTTTTGGATATAAATATATTAATGTCTTTCTTGGCTGCATACAGGTACTTCAAGATGGAGCCTTTGCCAGGTCGCAAGTAAGTTCTCATTCTTAATTCAGCTATTTTGATCTTAAGGCATGCCAATGGTGCATAGGTTCATTTGTTGTTAAAAGAGAGTAATCGTTCAAAATCTTTTTAGCGCATTTGTACCTACTCGACCTGAAGAGAAAGTTGTCAATTATCCTGCTAGACCAGTTGACAGCAATACTCAATTTGAAGGAACAACAAATATTCAACCTCCACAACAGGTACAAATATCAGTTTATTGCTTGTAGCTTCTAAAAATCCACTACTATGGTGTGAAGTCTAGTATCATAAGGCTTTCTTCTGTTTGTTTTGTCACTTCTTTGCCCATCCTTGCTATATGGTCTTTGGTTTGAATTACAATAAAATATTGTAAAATGGCTAATTAAGGGTCAACTATAAGCACCCTATTTGTTATTACAATAGGAAGATTTGCATTTCTAAATTTATGTGAAGTTATAGATGATGTTTGCAATTGCAATCAAGGGTCAGCTATAAACACCTTCTTTGTTATTACAATTGGAAGATTGCATACATCCGACCGACCCCAACTCAAACTGATCCTTATGCAGGAGTCACTTAACTTTGGGTAATGGCATGTTATCACATCCTTTGTTCTGTTTTGTGACTGTTTATCTCAAATTTTTTTTGTCTTTCTATTAAGTGTGTTGGACAATTTATTCTATGAGAAAAGCGAGATTATGAACAAAATACAATAGTGTTGGCTTATATAGCCCGAGACATTATTCTATTAACTACCCTTGACAGCTGTACATTTTTAGCATAACTACCAAAACAAAAATAACATGACAAGGAAAATATTACTGCATAGCTGGCTATTTAACCCCCCTCCACCTTCTATTTATTTCTCCTTTCATATGTAATCAGATTTCTTTGACAAAGGGCCTGAGATCAATCTTGTTAAACTGATGAACAACTTAAATGAAACATGAGATGACATACTCTATTTTTAGAGTAGACCATCATCATCAGAGTACCTTAACAATAAATCATCACCACCCTTATAGTCTTGTTGCTAAAGTAAGAACCTATCATAGTGCTAAAAGGTCTTATATACAACTATCATGAGTAAGCGTTTGGCTGAACTTATAAAAGTAAGAACCTATCATAGTGCTAAAATGTGGTTACAAACATAGTTGCGTAACAGACACGATGATGAATGAAGCGATTTCTGTACCACCAAGCATTGGAATATCGCTCGAACGACCTAAAACACGGATTCTTTCACCTATATGATCCGGTTAAATAATGTTTCGGTAAACTTGAAACCTCTATGATAAAGCCTATACAATTCCATGCGGTCTTGTTTTTGCACTATGGAACCTATGTCTTAGTATCAAGCTTTTTATTGGAATTCAAGTATCACTCTAATGGAATTCCTGGACTTCAGAAGGCGAATCGAAACATTATACTCTCGCATGTGTCATACTTTACTTTTGCATGCGTTTCAAAGCAAAATTTGAGTCTCAATATCTCTATATAGGCATTATAAAAAATTATAAAATTTGTATCGTAAAAAACTATGCATTAAGTCGAATGTCGAATCTAACAATACACCACATGAATAAACTTTATCTTTAATTTTTCCATCAATATGTTTATCTAAATTTCTCTCTCCTAAAGTGCAAAATTCTAATGCGGAAAAACAAAAGGGAACAAAGAGATTATAATATTATTTTAACCAATTATATTTATTATGATATACATAAAGTAGTGTATATCTTCAAAGTGGAAATCTGCCACACCAATTTAATACCTGTCTGGAAAAGCTTCCTGATCTTCCACTTCAGACTATCCAATGAACTATCCTTAGAGCATCCTTAGCAATGACCTTTTCTTAAAAGTTCATCCCATTTTTTATGACTTTTTTCTCTCTAAAAAATTCATCTTTTAACCTATTCTTATTAACAATGACCTTTTTGTAAGGATCATTATTTTATCTCTTACTTATTCTCTATCCACACATATTCTCTCTCTCTACTTATCTATTAGGTATATTTATTTTCTTAATAATTATATTTTTGTTGAAAAGGAAAATTTACTATTTTGAATATTTGATGAATATAATAAAATGAATTTAAAGTATTTTGTGATAATAGAGGAACTTTTTTTAAAAAAAATAAAAAATAGCAAAGAAAATAAGAATTTCTGAAAATGTCATGCTATGTGGTTCACATTTTGCATTATGCTTTGCTTTCCTCATTGACAGACACTTCCAGCTACCTAAGAAGATGCCTAGGCCCTAGGCTAACGCCCTAACTTAACTTGGAGATAGTGATACTTATTGAAGTAAACGAAAAATACAGGAAGAGATTATTTGTTAAGCATTCCCTGGTCTCGACTTTCTCTCACGAAAAGCCAAAAGGGAAACTAAAGAAAACAACTTCTCTCCAATTTTCATGATTCTCTCTATTTTCATAATCATATAACGAAATCTGAACACAAGCATTCTCTTACTTCCTAGCTTCTCCAACAAACCTTTTTGGCCTATTTCTACCATTTCTCATCTAACTGAATGTTGGCAACTCTTCTACAAGCTAACTGCTACCACGGTTTGTAGTTCCCATGGTGTGTCCTCACTAGGCTAGTTCACATTGATAACCATTTTTATCGCACTTAGCAGAGACCCTTCACCCTCTTATGTCTTCAGTACAAAATGTTACTTGTAGTAAGAGCTACTATAATTGGAAGTTTTTTTGAAGTCCTTCGATTTGCATCTCTTGTAAGTTGCAATCTTTGAATTGATATGCTTAATTCAGATTAAATCATTTGCCTCAATGTGCTCTGCCACAGAGACACCTGTTCCCCCTCTTGTATCATTTTGACTGGGTAACAGCCTCGATTATTATCGTAATCTCCTCCTAATCAGTGCATCTGACATAGCATCGGTAACAGTCCATTTGTGATTTGTACTCCAATATTTTCAAGCTTGTTAACTTGAACACTCAAACGTAGATGTGGCTACATAATTTTGCCGTCTTTTTGGGAATTGCTGATGACCATGAGGAATCTAATGATCTTCTTAATCGCAGATCAAGAACTACTATCATTTTTAGCACCACTATACCTAGCGCACTAAGGTGCATAAGATCATCCTCCAAGATGAGGCCCTCTTCTCTCTTACCAAAATCCCGTTCCAAAAATCTTCAACATGTATCAGATGTAACCATTCAGGCTCTAGTAATGATTAGATATGTAGACTGGTGAAGAAAGATCTGAATCATCTGATTAGATTTTTCAAACCAATGATGAAAATCAAAAGTTGTTAGTCTGATTAGGCAAGAGGAAAAATAATTGATAATTTCTCTGTTCACTTGGAAAATTGAAATCTGTTACCTTTGGATAGTGCACTGAATTCTAAATGTATGACTTAGAATGAGAGTATGTTTGCCATTTCCTCCCTTATTTATACGACCCCTGGGGTTTAGAGAATTTATAACATGGTGCTTTGATATAGTGAAGGTTTTTTTGTATTGCAGTGCATTTAACAGCTATTAAACCTAGTTCTTCATGTTCCTTCTGTTTTATGACTTATGCATTTAACGTATTTATGAACTTGCACTTGCTATTTATATGCCTTGGCAAATTTTCTGCTGAAATGATGAATCTTTTTTGCTTTAAATTTTCGGAAGTGTGTGATATGTTTGTTGAATCTCAAGAAACCATGTGATTAGGGAAGAGAGGGAGAAGAGAAGAAATTTAGAAGAGGAGAAGAAGATTGTTTTCAATGTCACACGATTCGCGATTCGATTTGATTGTTTTATTTCATTTTGATTCATCAACTCTAATACATTATTATGTTCCCTTTTATACTACCAAGACTATCACAAACACCCATTTATACCTATAACATACTTCCCCCTTCAAGAGACTTGTCCTCAAGTCTATGTTAAGAAATGTAAACAAAAATACAAGACAACTTTTAACTAAATCTAAACACTATAAAATATGCCCAAATTCCTGAGAAATGAAGTAAGATCAATATCCTGCATCTCTTTAGTTTACCATAAGACCTTGTCAACATAAAACCCACATATATCAGTAATTTCTGATTTCATGCCAAATGAGTGCACCAGAGTTGAAACTCATTATTAGTTGAATCTTCTTTGCCAATAAATGAGCAAGCCACATCATTTGCGTTGAAAATTGTGCTACTGTACTTCTATTTTGCCCAACACTTGCTTGATTTTTAAGAGTAACATTGTGATTTGGAGACTCGGATTGTTGGTAATGATCAAGTAACAAGGCATCTTTATTGTACTTATTCATCACTTCATGAATAAAACTAAAAACATGCATAGAAATCTTCTGTTTCTTGATTTTTAAAAACAAAGGTGGGTCGAGCACTATTGTATATTCTACCCAAACTTTTCTCTTTTTCTTGTACATCTCATATCTTCTTTTAACTTTTTTGGAGCTTAATTGCACTCTTGACTAAGTACCTCATTGATGAGTTTCTCTTAGCTGATTCTTAGTTTGGAGAATATAACTTTCAATTGAATGAATTTCAAGAATTTCCCCATATGTTGAAAATAAATTTTTAGGTTCAATTACCACAAAACATTCATGATTTTTATCTAAATCATGTTCACTCATGTCATCAATCACACAATTAACCAAATCACCATCCATATAAACAAAGCCTTTAGAACCCAACTTACTTTTTGCATATGAATTCATATGATCAACATTTAAAGATCCTTGTGTATCAATTTTTGAATTACACTTTGCTAATTCTTGCATGGTATTTACTTCAAGCATGTTATCGAACATCTCTAATGCAATCACATAATCATTTCCTTCGTCATATACTACGATAAATCCCCAATTATCACTATTCTGTTGGCAATTATGATCAAGAATTGGTTCATTACACCATTCACACAATCCTTTATCCCAATTATCAAAACATCCATCTTTCAAAAGTTTTTGAAAAGATTTAATAACCTTCTTTTGTTTGGCTTCTTATAGTTGTGGGATAATTGGTTCTTTAAATTATATGGTTCTGTAAAACTCTTCACTCCTCATCTTTGCAACTACTAAAAGAAGTCTCTAGTTTGGGAAAAAAACTCCTAGAACTCAAAGGAACATGGCAATGCATTTTCACAAACAAGTTGTGTGCAATTTGATTGTAGTATTTAATGTCAAGAAATGAATGTTCCAATAGAATAAAGAAAGAAAAAGAATGGAAGAGTTATATTGGTGCCAAGGAAAGAATGGCTCTGATACCAATGATATGGTTGTTGAATCTCAATCAACCATGTGATCAAGGAAGAGAAGGAGAAGAGAAGAAATTTAGAAGTGGAGAAGAAGATTGTTTTATTTCATTTTGTTTCATCAACTCTAATACAATATTATGTCCCCTTTTATACTACTAAGACTATCACAAACACCCTTTTATAACTAATTATAATTTTACTACCAAATATACCTATAACAGTGTGCGACAGAAAAGAGCTTCCAAGGTCCGTTTTAGCCGTTTGTTATTTTTTTTTCCATCCCAGTGCTTGCTTAAATTTCCTGTCAGTTTGTCTGGCATGTCTGGTGCCTTTTTTATTGTATGTACGACGTATGAGTATGTTTTTAGTCCTGTGCTGTTTGATCCAAAAACAATTCAGTGCACGTGCTTATTGGTTCATGATTTCTATAGGCCCCACCTCCAAATGCAGTGGCTGGCAATATGCAAGGCTCTCATATTGTCCCGAATAGAAATGTACCTCGGCAAATGCCACTGGTTGGTATACAAAGAGTGCAGCCACAAGGCATAGCACCCTATAACATCTTGTCTCAGGCTGGAATGGGTGGTGGAATGAATCCTGGAGGCATGCCGATGCAGCGAGGTGTGGCTTCTCAAGTTCATCCACAGCAACAGGTTATACTGCTTAATTTCAGTGGTATCTTCAAACCTAGGTGATGCTATTGCTGCTTATTTGTGTTCTAATCTGTTTTATCATTTTGGAGCAGCAGAGACGAAAGGATCCTGGAATGTTGTCCGGCTACCCTCCTCAGCAGAAGCCTAGAAGATATTGAGGTATGCCAAGATATAGAAGTTTCACATAACTTTAGTCGTAGCTATTTTCTAACAGTGTCAATGTCCACCGAGGTAGTGTGGGCCCTCTACTGAAGTATATGCAAAATTGAAAAAACATTAGATTTTTTGGAAAGAGATTTTCTTTTTAGCTCTCATGCTGGAAGATGCAACTACCAAGAGAAATTTGAGGAAAGTCATAATCTTGTAGTCTTGATGATCTGCATGCAGATTATGCTCATGTTTTTGCATAATGAAAGAAGTTTCACAAGCTGCAGCTTTTGCTGTGATTCATGAATTGATGTGCTCGCAGGCAAGGCAAGTTGACAGTATGATCTCTGCTTTAAATGAGATATATTGCAGTTGGAGACAAGTGCTGGTGAATTGTGTTTTGCTACGAATTCAGCTGATTGTCGCTGAGCCAAATACTTCGTTTTAATGCTTACTGTTGTTGCATCGTAAGTTGCCACAACCTGTTCCAGCGCTGCTTAACGGTAGACTGGCTGTACACACTTTGTACATGAGTCCCAGATCTGAAACTTACCCCCCCTCTTCCTCCAAAACTCCTGTAATTGTATCTGTTCCATTACCCCTATTTGAATGTATTTACCATGATACCAGACTGGATGAATGAGAATTTAGTTTCACTTTGGCGTTATGATTTTTTAATAAATTTTTTTATCCTCATCGTTGTAGGCTAGGCTAGTAGGCAAGTAGCTAATAGTTTATGATGTGCTTAATTTTCTTTTTTCTGATTTTTGTAGTTCACTTTGTTTAATTGAAAAAAACTAGCCAATACTCAGATCTTCCCCCCTTGTGTCGGGCTCATCATCTTGGGTTTTTGGAGTTTAAATTCAATTTAATTCTTACCAGATTGTTAGTAGCATAAGATTTTCCAGCTTTTATATAGTTGACATCTTATAAAATTATAGGTTATGTGGGCATTACTTAATTTACTCGTACATTAGCAATATGTACTATTTTAAAATCGAGATCTTAAAGAATTAGGTCTTGTTTTAGTTGAGATAAGTACAGTTTTTTCAGGTAATATCAAAAGATCAATTTACAGCTAACTCATTTCGTTTCTCAGATTACACTATTATTCAATAAAAAAAAAAATAGAAGAAATAGGTTGTATGTCTCATGTTTGTCAAATTTCCTACTTATGAAGGTAATAAATATACATATGCATAACTTAGCAACAAACCGACTTATGATCTCAGCAGCTATGAAATACATGGATACTTTGACTTCATTAAGAGATCTTGGCTGAAAACAAGGTATATAATACTAATTAATTATATACTTCACTTCTTGTATTGTACGTAAAAACAATGAGCACCTACTTTAGTCTGAAACCTGATTTTATACAACTAAAACCTGCAGCTTTAATACAACTTGTACTAAATACTAAATAGTGGTCTACGTTTCTTTCAACTTTGCTAAATCTGCGCGCGTTACAACTTACAATTTACAATCCTCTATTTCTGCACAACTACTCACCTTCTTTTCTATATATACTCGTCCACATAGGTCTCTACCTACATCATTCTTCTATAACTTCAACATAATATATATATTTATATTCACATCGATGGGGAATCTATAACTTTAATTATAAAAAGTCTAAGAAATCGGCTATGATAATAGACGAAAAATAGAAAGACTCTTGAATATTTTACTTAAAATGTTCAACTTTTGTTTTAAATATACAATTTTTATCTTAAAAATTCAATAAGCTTGTTATTTTACGACTACTCTTGTGAGAGAGCTTTTTTCGTTGAGACAACCTTAAATAATAAGTTTATAAGGAATCTATATTCTCATCATTCGTATTAATTGGTCTATTAAACTTAAATATAAGATAGGTCTCACAATAACACCTCCTTATACAACAATTTATGATCATTTCAAGATGGGGTTTGGCATCCTAAGTCTTATAAGTATTGGAAGCAAAAGTTAGATTTTAAAATTTGCTATATTTGTCATTTGTCACAATAGCATCTCATCATGAAATAAGTCCACACTGCCACACTCATTCACCTATTTTCCTCCATGTAATTTGACTTTTCTTTTCATGTCATGTTATGGTAACATTTAAATAAATATTTTATTTATTAATTGTCCTCATAAAACTGACTAACCGTCTTTTGACCAACCGTTGACCTTGACTCGAAGTCAAGGGGCCTTTGAGATCTCTAGTTCAGTATGCTTAATCCCCAAGTAGGTAACCTCCATAAACCCTAAAGTAACTAAGCAATAACTGCCCTGTTACTGACCATAACCACCCACTACGACCCATGATGATTCATGCTCTCCAGAAGTAACATTTTATTTATCCCTATAAAGAGAGGCAACAAGCATCATTTACACGCCTAAGTAAGAATATCATATCAAAATTCTGCCAAAATTATTACTCACCACCATATTCAATCATCTCCCAAAATCACAACCACCATTGCCTTAACATCTGAATCCTTGCATACAACTTGTTATTGTTCATTGATCGATTTTCTTCTCTAATCTGACTTGAGTGTCGGAGGAATTTTCTAGGAGATCACTCCCGGACAAGGCTAACGTGTTGTGTTGTAGGACTTCAGGTCATTTCCCCGGAAGGGTCACATTCTCACTTCTACCTCATTGACTGTCGACTTTGATAACACTCCCACTTCAGATATATCACGTGCTTTACACACTCTTGTTTCATTACCGAAACATGTCATATTTTCCTCTAAAACTAATTAAAAAAAGATTTAATAAAGCACAAACTTGTTAATATATAGCAAATTCATTATTGGACAAAAGAGAATATTGGCTTTATTGGATGCTTGGTAATTGACTTATGTTGTAGATAAGTCGTCTAAGTAGGTGTCTTGGTTGATTTTGAGTGTATTTAATTGGATAAGGAGAAGGGGTGTGCAATGCATAAGACATACATGACCGTGATGAGTGTACTTAATTGGATAGAGGAAGATTGTGTTTTATTTGGTGTAAAAATATATATCCATGATGATATTGATAATGAGTAAGTAGTAAGTATACTATATTTCTGTATGTATAATGTAAAACATAGTTAAGTGTAATCTTGTTTAATTCGTTTTATTGTGTATTTTCTTAATATTAAATTTTAAAATTTTTTATCGTATGAAATTAGAGATATTAAAGATTATAATCGAGCATTGGATAGCGCGCGTGAAAAACAAAAAAATAGCAACTATCCAACAATCTTTCATTTCTTGGGGATTTTCTAACCTTACCTCTAGTTACGATCAAGCAAACTAAAACTCCATATACAAGAGATAACATTTTATCCATAATAATTTTATTTGATACTTTCTCCGTTTTTATACTGTTTATCATTTAATGGCATTTTACATATTGCGACTATTAAATGAGAAAAAACAGTCATGTGGGATATCTTGTTTCATTCGTGTTGTAGTATATTTTCATAAATCAAAGTTTGATTATACTCCCTTCGTCCCTTAAAGAGGTTCCCATTTTTCATTTTGGGGTGTTTTATTTATTGTTCTTATAGAAAATTTTTCCATTTATATCACAAATTTTAAACAAAAATAACATTATTCATACTCACTTTATTCGTAGTCCAGTAACTTCTCTATTCAGTATTCAGCCTTCAGCCCGTGTACTTAGATCATATTGAAAAAGGGATAGAGCGGGGGCTAGTTAGTTTGTTCTTATCTTGCATGGCAAGCAAAATTTATGCTTACTTATTGAGTGATTACGAGCTGTACCTACGTCCACTTGCATGTAGCAATGAATAAAACCCATTTCCCAATAAAGACCAACTAGCTCGTATATATTCTAGTACTTCCTCCGTTCTGATTTACTTGCTACCATTGTATAGGCACAAAGATTAAGAAGTTACTGTGCAATGATGACTAGTAGGTGGGAAGTTGCTCTTTTGGAATTTTCTAATATTATTTGTTGAAAAATGAAAAAGAAAAATAGGAGTAATTAGATATAGAGTAGGATAAAAATAGGAGTAGGTATAACTTTAAATGGTTGGTTTTTTACTAAAAAAGGAAATTTAGCAAATAATATAAAATTTTCCAAAATGAAAAATGTAGCGGAAGAAGTATATCCTTGGTAGTTCCAAGAAGAGGTTAATTATTCTAGTTGTTGTCCAAATCCAACCAAGTTGCACCTTTTTTGTTCATATCTCTGCATTAATTATCTTTAACAGTCACATGGCCCATGACCATGCATGCAACTAGCTCGTACTTTCGTACATCACGTAAACTAATTCTGCTTACTGGAAACAGCTTATATCAAAAACCATACCATGTTCCATCAATTACTTACTACTCCATTTCTATTATAAATACCCAAATAACCCATTTACTGAACCTCGTCTGCCCAAAATATATTACTTTAATTTTTAAAGGTAATAATAAGCTAGGTAGGACCCCCAACAAATTTAATTTTTCTTTTTTTTTTTTTTTGAAAAAAAAACAAAACATGTCAAAATTAGTTCATTGCAACTCGAAACCTAACCATGAACCGAAATGGTTTGGCGGGTATTTTGAGACGTGGCTTCATGAGCAAGAGCGCGACCTTGAAGAGCTCAAGGCCGCGACTAAAGCTCATAGTGAGTCAACTCAGTGCTATGCTGAGTTGACTCGATCTCAATGTGAACTCGTTCGTCGTGTCATGAGCCATTATGAGAACTACTATCGAGTCAAGTCTGACTCAACCACAGAAAATATATTGGGAATGATGAGTCCTTCATGGAGGTCTAGCTTGGAGGATGCCTTTTTATGGATTGGTGGGTGGAGACCTAGTATAGCTTTTCATTTATTGTACTCGGTGAGTGGGTTACAATTCGAGGCTGGACTCACTGAGTTACTGAGTGGGTTAAGCACAAGCGATTTAGGAGATCTCTCACCGAGTCAACTCAGTAAAGTCGACGAGTTGCAAAGGCAGACCATTAGAGAAGAGAGAGAGTTAACTGAGATTCTTGCTGTTCATCAAGAAACTGTAGCTGACTCATCAATGGTGCAACTCTCACATATAGCAACTGAGTTAATGGAGGATAACTCGGAGCAAGTTGAGACCGAGTCAATGAAAGAACGAGTTGAGTCTACAATTAGGAGAAAAGAGGACAAATTAAAGGAGATCTTAGGAAAAGCAGATGATCTACGGCTGAGAACTCTAAAAAGATTGGTGGATATTCTGAGTCCAATCCAAGCCGTTCATTTCTTGATTGCTGCTGCTGAGCTTCATCTGAGGGTCCATGATTGGGGCATGAAGAAAGATCATGCTGATCAGCACTTCTAATGAAGTAGGTTATTTTTTATATTTTCATTTCATTTATTTTGCTATATTTTCTATCTAAACTTCTGGCATCCAAAGCCAAAATATAGCAAAATAAGTAAAAGAAAATGATTCTCTATCAAGTTTTTTCGTTGTTCTGTTACTGACTTTCCTCACTCTTGAGAAAAAAATAGCTTTGTAATAATTTTTAAAATTTTTTTGTTAGTTGATTTTTGGTTACATTTTATTACATAAATACCAATAATAATTTGGAGAGCTAGAGATTACTTGGGTTCTAGACATATTTCATTCCGATTGCATACAAGAGCCTCCAAAAATTAGAAGTTTCAAATTAGTTTTAAAATGCATTTATTTTATACTCCCTCCAACTCAATTCAGTTGTTCCATTTGAGTTGGGCATGAATATTAAGAGTGGGATGTGATCCACAAAAAAATTGGTAGTTGGGATATTTTAATTGATTAAATTAATTGTAAAGGTGCGTGGTAGTTGGGTATGATAATTGATAAGTAGTAAAAGTGAGGGTATATTGGTCATTACTTGTGTGAACATGAGGTATTTAGGTAAAAAAATCATTGACAAAAATGAAAATGGACAATTGAAGTGAATTGTCCAAATAAAAAAATAGAACAATTAAAATGAATTGGAGAAGGTACATAATTTTGCATTTCATAACTTATATCTTTTAATAGATTTGTTTATGTGTTTATAGTGTTTATTAATTATTTTATATATTTTGGTATTAAATATTTTTACAGTTGATAGCAATTTTCTTTAATCGAGTAAGAATCTCATCATTTCAAAGAAACAGCAAAAAATTAAATAGATGGAATCTCATTAAAAAAATAGAATTAGCACAGTTTGTCTTGGATTGGAGTAGGAATACTTTTTAATAAGTGTAATTCATATCGAAAACAAAATATAATAGCAAATGAATAGATTGAAGTTACTATAAATAAAGTCGTAAGACTGAAAATTTGATAATATTAATTTAAAGTTTATTTATTTATTTTATTAATAACGTCATAATTTTGGGGAAAAAAGTGAAAATTAATTTTTTTATTTTTTATTTTGAGTTTTTAGTTTAAACAAAGCTTAAAATTAAAAAAAATGATAATTCCGTAATTAAATTGTTTTTGAGTGTTTTCTTTATTATCCTTTTGCCATTTGTTACACTAGTGGAAAAAACAAGATAGGCTGCGGTTTTTTTGCCTGTGGTTTTGACTCGCAGCATTAGTAATAGTAGCAGATGACAAAATATTATTGGCTGCGGTCCTAAAAACCGCAGCCTATAAACCATTTTTAAAACAAAAAAAAGGTGATTATTGGCTGCGGTCATTGCCAAAACCGCAACCTTTGAGGGCTTCTTTTTTTTTGTTTTTTTTCATTTCGTTTAAAGTAAGTGTAATTTGTATCTGCCTTTAGTCCCTTTTTTTTTGTTTTTTTTCATTTTAATTGATGCATGCTTCAAAGTCTGTGGAATGAAATCTGAAAAACCTAGAAACGAAAACCGCAGATATTGAATGAATTTTACAATAAACTTCAGATATTTACAATAAACAACAGAAACCGCAGATATTGAATGAATTTTTGTTCTTGAATGAATTTTACAAGTATATTTACAATAAACAACATATATTGAAAAACCTAGAACAAAAATTAAACTCAAAATTAAACTCTCTTCTTCATCCTTTTCACATTCTTCCTCATTTGCTCCTTCTCTCTTGAACAAAGACAAAAACTATAAAAAAAAAACAGAAAATAAATCAAAAACCCACAAAAAAATAAATTAAATTAAATGCCCACATGAAAAAAGCTTAAATTAAATGAATAAAACAAGAAAATAAATAAAAATAATTTAAAAAAGGGTAAAGGAACTAACTTTGAAGTGAAACAAACATCCAAACACTCGAAAACAATACACTGTTGTTCGATTGCAAAGCTTGATGTCCAAAGCAATTTCTTTGAAGTGAAACAAACATCCTTTGAAAACAATACACTCGAAAAGCTTGATGTCCAAAGCTTGATGTGGAGTTGGATTCAAAGAAATGAGAAACAAAAACAAATGAAAGAGATGAGAAAGAAAGAATGAGAAAGAAATGAGGTGCGACGCATAATTTGACAGGCTTAGGGTTTTTTTATAAATGAATTTTGATTATTGGCTGCGGTCATGCCAAAACCACAGCCTTTGAAGGCTCCAAAAAAAAGGTATTTGATTATTGGCTGCGATCATGCCAAAACCGCAGCCTTTGAAGGCTCCAAAAAAATATATTTGATTATTGGCTGCGGTTTTACACAATACCGCAACCTTTGTGCTATTTTTTTTCACCCTTTTTTTCTTCCATTAACGACTGCGTTTTTTAAGAACCGCAGCTAATGTTTAGCAGCCAATAGCTTTTTTTCCACTAGTGTTAGCTCTCACCTAAGATGAGATTAATTTGGAGAGTTGAATGTAACTCTACCTTTGTTAATAAACACTAATAAAAATATTATTTCAAATTAAACCTCAATTATAAACATTATCATATGCATTTCACATAAATAAGAAACACATAATTTAATGTCTAATTTAACTTAAGTTATCATAGTATTTGAGTTAGATTTCTATTTTTTTGTTGGTAGTAATGATATAGATGACCTCTTCGTTATTGAGACCAAGTTGAAGAATTGGGTAGAAGCTAGGGTTTTGGATTTTGAATACTGATTTTGTATTAATTTTCAAATGGATACATGGGGTGCATATATACAAAGTCGTATATCTTAATTAAGTAACTAAGACTAGTCTAAGTAAAAAGAAACAAATTAACGTTCTAAAAATAATAATTTAATTTCCTGTTTTCCTACACTCCCCCTCAAGTTAGGTCTTCGGGTCACCAATACCTAACTTGAATAAAGTCTGCTCAAAAGCTTCTGAAGTAACTGCCTTTGTAAGGATGTCTGCTAGCTGGTCTTTCGATCTCACAAAGGGAAGACTTATTATCTGCTTCTCAAGTTTCTCCTTTATAAAATGCCTATCAATCTCTACATGCTTCGTTCGATCATGTTGAACCGGGTTCTCTGAAATGCTGATGGCGGCCTTGTTATCACAGTATAACTTGCATGTCTTCTTATGCGGGAAGTGTAATTCACTTAGGAGCTTTCTCAACCATATAATCTCTGTGATTCCCTTGGCAATATCCCTAAATTTAGCGTCTGCACTTGATAGGGCTACCACCTTTTGCTTCTTACTTTTCCATGTAACCAAGTTTCCCCCAACCAGTGTAAAGTACCCTGAAGTTGACCTCCTGTCATCTCTATTTCCTGCCCAATCTGCGTCTGTGTAGGCAAGGAGATCTAGGTGATCATTCTTCCTGAATAGAATTCCCTTGCTACTTGTACCTTTCAGATACCTTAGAACCCTCATGACGGCTGTCATATGATGAATTTGTAGCCGATGCATAAATCTACTCACTACTCCCACGACCTACGCAATGTCTGGGCGCGTGTGGGAAAGGTAAATGAGTTTGCCAACCATTCTCTGATACTGTCCTCTGTCAGCTAGTTTTTCTCCTTCGATCATCTATAGACCATGGTTCGCAACAATTGGTGTTTCTGCAGGTTTACAATCAACCATGCCTGTCTCTGCTAACAAATCAAGAATGTATTTTCTTTGACTAATGAAAATACCTCCTTTTGACCTCAGTACCTCAATTCCAAGAAAATACTTGAGTCGTCCCAAGTCCTTCATTTCGAATTCACGAGACAATTGTTCCCTTAGAGTACAGATCTCTTCCTTATCATCCCCTGTAATGATCATATCATCCGCATAGATTATCAAACAAGTAACACGATCATTTCGTCTCTTGAGGAATAAAGTATGATCAGAGTTGCTTTGCTTATAGCTAAAGTTTGTCATTGCTGTGGTGAATCTTCCAAACCAGGCTCTTGGAGATTGCTTTAGACCATAGAGAGCTTTATTCAACTTGCAACTCTCTCCTACATTATAGTCATCAGAGAAACCCGGGAGAGCCTTCATGTATACCTCATCCTCAATTTTCCCATGTAGGAAGGCATTCTTCACATCAAACTGGTGTAGCGGCCAATCTTTGTTTGCCGCAACAGAGAACAAAACTCGAATCGTATCAATCTTTGCCACCGAAGAGAAGGTCTCGGAGTAGTCCACCCCATAAGTCTGAGTGTACCCTTGTGCTACCAATCTGGCTTTATACCGCTCAATAGTTCCATCTGCCTGATATTTGATAGTATATACCCATTTGCATCCAACTGTCTTCTTCCCCTTTGGTATCTCACATCTTTCCCATGTTTCATTTCTGTCAAGAGCTGAGATTTCTTCTTCCATTGCCCTTTTTCAGTTCGGATCCCAAAGAGCTTCTTCAACCGTACGAGGCACATCATTTGAATAAAGAGAAGTATTGAAGGCAACAACTATTTGTGAGAGATTCTCATTACTTTCTTTGTTCAATGGGTATCTCGATCGTTGTGCTTCATACTCTGGATCATATCTCCTTGGAGGGACACCCCTCGTACTCCTTGGGGGTAACTCATATCTACGAGGTGACTCAATACTAGGAACTTCATTAGCAACATCAATCAAAGTCTCAGTCTCAGGGATTACCTCTTGTTCAAATTGCTCCCTAGATGCTTCAGATAGGATAGGAGTAGTCTGAGGAGGAGGATGTACTATATCATCAGATACACCAGCTATGGGATTACCTACTTTTTCTGTTGGGTCATGATCAATTATAGGATCTGGATTGATAGCAGTAGGATATGTTAGCCAGCGTAGGTCGTCATCACTCATAGTCTCCCCCTGAGGACTAAGCTGGGGGTAGTAGTATGAACTCTCAAAGAAGTCACAGTCCATGGTGGTGTACATTTTGTTGTGTATCGGATCAAAACATTGGTAGCCTTTTTGATTGACCCAATATCCAAGGAAAACACACTTAACCGCGCGAGGTTCAAGTTTGCTTCGAGCTTGTTTGGGAAGATGAACATATACAACACACCCAAATACTCGAGGGGGTAAGGAGTGAGAAGAGGGAATAATAGTATGTGTCGGAAGAGGAAGAGTTTCTAAGGGGGTTTTGAAGTAGAGGGCTTTTGTGGGAAGGCGGTTAGTCAGGTAGGTGGCAGTGACAACTGCTTCTGGCCAAAAATGAGCTGGGACATGAGATTCAAACACAAGTGCTCGGGTCATCTCAAGGAGTATGCGGTTTTTCTGCTCTGCAACCCCATTCTGTTGTGGGGTGTTTGGGCAAGTGGTCTGATGAATCATGCCATGAGCTGAGATAAAGTGTTTCATATCTCAGTTTACATATTCCCCCCCCCCCCCCCCATTGTCTGACCTAAGAATTCGAGGTTGGGCTTGGAATTGAGTTGTGAGCATGTTATAGAATTTCACAAAAACATCAAACACCTCAGATTTATGTTTCAAGAAGTACACCCAACTCATACGAGTACAATCATCCACAAACAAGACAAAGTACGAAAAACCATGTGTATTAGAATCAGGAGCTGGACCCCAAACATCAGAATGAATCAAAGCAAATGGTTTTATACTGTGGGTCAGACTCGAAGAATAAGTATGCTTATGACTCTTTGCTAGGACACATGCCTCACAATTTAGGGTTGCATTGCAATTATTAAGAGATAGAAAAAGACGTTTCAAATACCCCAATGAAGGATGACCTAGACGCCTATGCCACATCCACATTTGATGATCAGGTGACCCATGCGCAAGCAAAGTGTGACCCTTTTGAGTCGCCTCATCCAAATAGTACAAGCCTCCCCTTTTAGTGCCACGTCCAATAATTCTCCCAGTCTGAGCATCTTGCACAACACACTCAGTGGAAGACATAATAACAATGCAATTAAGCTCTTTAGTCAATTGACTAACAAATAACAATTTATGGGATAGACTAGGAATTAAGAGACAATTTTTTAGGTGAATCGAAGGAGAAATATCAACAGTTCTGGCCTGAGTAACACCAACACATTCTCCATTGGCTGTTTGAATATGAGTTCGGTTTGTAAGAGTGGGAGAAATAATATCGAAAGAATCATAGGTCATGGTATCTGTCGCTCCGCAATCAAAAATCCAAGGGGAATGAGTTTGTCCCATATTTGCATTGGACCGGGAAGAAAAAAATGAAATTGCTTCTCCCTTTTCCAAAAGACCAACATGCCCTCCCCATTTCCTTCTTTTCCCAAGGTTGACACCCCACTATTATTTTTTTTCCATTTCTTCTTTCTCCACGGTGGGCCTCACAAATGTACATCTTCCTTTTACTTTTTCTTTTTCTTTTGACACCACACAATTACCTATTCCTTTTCCTTTTGGTTTCTTGGTTGAAATGGTATTAGTCTCTGAGTTCTCAATTTTTTGTATTTCCTTTTCCATGAAAGTCGATCGTTGCTCACATCTGATCTTCTCACATGAAATGTAATTGTTAACTAGGTATTCGTGGACGGAGGACACCGCTGAGCAGGCCTTGCAACCGGTTTGAAAAGTACAGGCCTTGGCGGCGGCTTGCTCGTGGTTGATTTTCTGGGGAGGAAAGACCATTCGCCATTAGAGTGGGAAAAAATGAACCTTGTGTGATAAAAAATCAGATCTGTTTGTGGGCTTGTTTCGACGGTTTGATTTCTTGTTTGGTTTTTGGATTTGTTTTTTGGTTCTGACTGTTGAGAATAGGGTGGTCTTCCCTACTCTGGGCATGAGATGGTTCGCCGGAAAAAGGTTTCTAGTGTCGGAGACTCCCATGTTGGGGTTTAACCTTTTAGGTTGCAACACTGGGGTTAGTGACGGTACACTGAGTCCGATTTCCATGGTAGGTAAGGTTTTTTTTCTTTATTTTATTTTTGGTAGATGATGAACACCGATAAGGTGGATCGGTTATAGGTTGCCGGAAAACACCATTGGCTCTAATACCATGAAGAATTGGGTAGAGCTAGGGTTTTGGGTTTTGAATACTGATTTTGTATTAATTTTCAAATGGATACATGGGGTGCATATATACAAAGTCATATATCCTAAATAAGTAACTAAGACTAGTCTAAGTAAAAAGAAACAAATTAACATTCTAAAAATAATAATTTAATTTCCTGTTTTCCTACACAAGTTGCGGGCTGAATTAATTTTTCTTTACAATTAAAATTGACCTTTTTGACTTACAACAAAATTTTGACCTATAGAGATAGAATCATAGAAATAAACTTAATGTTAGAGGGTTTTTAGTAAATAAGTGATAGCTGGTAATTGATAGT
Source organism: Amaranthus cruentus (assembly GCA_019425755.1). Classification (NCBI taxonomy): domain Eukaryota; kingdom Viridiplantae; phylum Streptophyta; class Magnoliopsida; order Caryophyllales; family Amaranthaceae; genus Amaranthus; species Amaranthus cruentus. The sequence goes on along the minus strand of CM033451.1, from coordinate 8,811,352 downwards.
TAATTTTATTGGCTGATTCGACCAACTGATTTGTCTAACTTGTTTGACCAGCTGATTTGTTTAACTTGTTCGACCAGCTCTGATTTTAAACCCGCCGTTATAAGCAGTTTATTCAAAAACAGCTTATTTATAACAATAATTTGTTTCAACAAGCTAATTTATCAAACATCAATATTGAATTGTTTGACTATCAAACCTTCCATTTGTATCAAAATAAGCTAAAATTATCCAATAAACTATTTTACCAAACACCCTTGTAGTTATATGTTGTTTGGTATGAAAATATAAGGAAAACACTTTAATTGATCATAGAAAGTGAACTTGTTAGTTGACATAAATAAGAGGTAACAAAGTAAGAGTATCCATTACCCTTAAGAAAGGGATTGGATTAACCTAATATCATACCAAACAAAATATGTGGAGTAATGGTCATTGATTCCCTTACTTAGTATGTGTGTTATTGTAAAATAGTCTATATTACAAATATGGAAAAATGATAATAAAAAATTTCAATATGTTCCGCAAACTTGAATATATTTTGAACCCGCTGCTATAAGCAATTTGTTCAAAAACAGCTTATTCGTATCAATAAGTTGTTTCAACCAGCTAATTCACCAAATACTACCAATAGCTGCTTTGACCACTCAACTCCTTTTTATATCACAATAAGCTATAATTGCTCAATAAGTTAATTTACCAAAAACCCCATAATTATTTTATTTTGGATCATTCCCCAACAACAGCCACCAAGTTTCCTCAATTTCAATTAAACAGCCTCGAACTTCGTTTTTCCCCAACAACAGCCACCAACTTACAAAATGTGACATCGATACAGCCAAGCACCCTAAATTACCGGTTATAACCCATTTCTTACCTTTGACCAAGCCTTATGACCGTTGACTTTAATTTAAAAACTAATCCCTCTAACTCTAGTTAATGCCCAAACCCAACCTTCATCAACTACATCCTCCATTGAAGGTAAGATCTTCATTCTTTCTCTTTACTTAGGTTTTCATTCTTTCTAGTTATTGTCCAAACTCAACCTTCATCAACTAAATTTTATCCTCTGTTTTAATTTCATTCGATTTGAGTTTCTGGGTTCGATTTCAAAGATTCAATCGTTTTAACATGGACCCAAATAACCCAAAATCCGAATTCTTAATCTGGGTTTTGGGTTTGGATTTGTGTTTTTGGATCCGAATAGCAGCATCAAGGAGAAGAGCATTTGGATTTAAGTTTCTGGGTTTTGGGTTTTGGGTTTAGATTTGCATAAAATTGAAGTGGGTTTAGATTTTTTGATTTGAAGTTTAGTTTTTGGTGGTTATTTTGTTAATTGACATTTTCTATCTGCAATATAATCCTTTAGATAAAAGGGCTCTTGATCTTCTTTTAGTAGTTCTTTCAAATGTTTTTGAGCCATTTTACTTGCCAAATTCATTCTTGCTTTTTGGGTGAAAATTTCAGAGCTTCAAAATTACCCGAATCAATTACCCAAACCCTTATGGAAATCAAATCTAAAGGTTGATTAGTGATGAAGAAGGAGGAAATTATGGGATTAGGAGTAGAAATGGAAATAATGCTTGATTAGTGATGAAGAAAGATGAAACTAGGGTTAAAAGTATAAACTAGGGTTCTAAACATGGTTGAGATATGGGTCAATGGTTGGTCAAAGGTAAGAAATGGGTTTTTACCGGTAATTTAATGGATTGGCTGTATCGATGTCACATTTTGTAAGTTGGTGGCTCTTGTTGGGGAAAAACGAAGTTCGAAGCTGTTTAATTGAAATTGAGGAAACTTGATGGCTGTTGTTGGGGAATGATCCTTTTATTTTTAAAGCTAAAAGTAGCAAGCAGCTAAAAAAAGCCATGTACTTCTTATTGTGAAAATTAAGAACATAATTTCTCTTATTATATTGAGCTAAATATAACTTCTCATGTCATAATTGTACAATATAGAATACTCCCTCCAATTCAGTTTAGATGTCTTGTTTCCTTATTTGGTAAAACCATACTGATTATCCCATTTTCTTTTTTGTTTATCCTTTTTTGACCTAAATACCCCTCTTTTCCAATTCTCAATACCCAACTACCACCTTTGCAATTAATTTAATCAATTAAAATACCCAACTACCACCTTTTTAATGAGCCCCACTCAACCCTTAAAATCTGTGAAATTTCAAATGGGACATCTAAACTGATTCGGAGGGAGTAATTGACAAAAATATTAAGTTATTAACATATTTTAACAGAAATTTTTTTGATGTAAACTAAAAAAGTTACCAAATTTAGAAAATATGGATCAGGTTGGTTGGGTCTCAATGGGGCGGATTCCATAAGTCGGGTCAAAATTTGACCGGTCTACCCATAATATCTTTGTTGTTTTAATTTATTTATACTTGTGTAATTTATATTTTTTTTTTGAAGATTATACTAGTGTAATTATGAATTATGTTTCAATGAAGTTCTCTGTAAAAATAGGAATACTACTTGTACTATTTGGTGCATTACTAGAGGCTCAGTTTAATCTTTCAGTCCAGTCTTTTTACAGTTAAATGGCTTCTTGATATATTTAGTTAAGTAATGTAATATTATTATTTAAGCTTCATTATACTTTTTTCAACTTAATATAATTTTTGTATTGTTCCAATTGAAAGAAAATTATGTTTACCATTTAAGTGGAAGTGAATAAAACTCCAGAAATATTCTTTTTTTTGTGCTTAATTTTAAATTATTTTAGAGTTGTAATAATATTAATATTATACCTGTTCCGTAGCATTTGCTATAAAATTATATTTGAGCAAATCAAGAAAATGGATAAAAGTGAGTAGAAAAATGTTGTATATGTGAAAATGAAAAAAAGTGTAGATGAAATAAAATGATAAATTTATTAAATATGTAGATGAGAATTAAAAAAACATTTTGAGTCATGACAAAAAACAAATCACATATTAGGGTCTAAAATGACAAAGTTAACAAAAACCGTGTGACGGAAATAGTATAAATAGCATGTACTCCATATATGGTAAAAGATTTTGTCTGATTTTATACTCCGGATTGCTAATATATATATTTGAATTTCTTTTGATGAAAATGAGGTTAAAGTAAAATAGAGTGTTCCTAGATATTGAAGCTTATTTTACAGAATCCAGATGGTGTTTACTCATTCCTGATGCTCGGAAAAGTTTTGGAAAGCCAAAGAATTGTGTGAAGGAACAGGTGGTGCTTTTAGAGTGAAGATTGTCATATGTTCTTTTGTTTCTGTTTTATGGTTTATAATAATAGGCCTAATACTGTGGGCTGTGTATTGGACTAGAAGCTTCTACAAGTGTCTTAGAGTATTCAGAGTATTGTTTTGTTTTCTGCTTTAAAGTTTTCTTGTAATTTTCATCAATAAATACTTTACATGTGAGACAAAATCTAACATCGATAAAATGGTAGATATTGGACTTACTATACATTAGGTGAGTTAATCCTCCTAATACAATATGGTTTTGGGAAATAATAAACCTCACCAAGTGTATGTGCAAATCAACGCTTCTGACCCGTAGGTTTGTTGGCTCGAGCCCACGAGTGTCCTCACCTGTGTTCACACAAGTGGACCACAGTGAGATTATGTGACGAGGCCGAATACCTTTTATGTACAACTATCTCTGACTATGATGGTTTAGGAATTACATGACAATAACATAGCTTGAGCCTACATTATTGATGGGATAAAAATAATTGGTGGTGAGCTTTCATTTTCACCACTTTATTAGAGACCAAGGATAGTACAATTCGGACAAACAAACATTGCATGGGAATTGGGATAAACTAAAACTATCCGTTTTATGATCACAATTCATCCTTGTTACTCTCTTTCTCTGCCTCGCTCTTGCTCTTCCTGTCACTCCTGTGTTCTTCGATGAATCTAATAATGTCTTCCTTTGTTTTCCCGCCATTGTACTCGATAATTTCTCCTCCTTTTTTAATGAAATACATGGTTGGAGTATCTTGCACTTTGAAAACTTCACTTGGGATATCATTTTCACTTTTATCCTACAAACATTCACAACAACAAAACATCAACATAAAACATCTCTTGCTTAAACATAGTAATTAGTAAAGGTAAAAGAAAAGGTAGTTACATATTTTGCAATCAAGATATGAGTGTCCTTTTCGTATGAGATTGCAACTTCTTCCAAGATTGGAGCTAGCTGCTTGCAGTGACCGCACCATGGTGCATAAAACTCTAGGAATACTGTCAGACACAATCCAAAACAGTAAATAAAACCTCCAACAAGATAAAAGCTGGAGCGGAGCAAAAATTGACAAATTCTTTAAAGGCCCTTTGCAATTTCATAGTATCTTTAAACATCTAACATATACTACGTAATTTAATATTGAGGCCCCTAATTTTGTGGCCCTGTGTGGTCGAAAATGTCGAGCATGGCCAGAACCTCCTCCGGATAAAAGAATATTATTTGAACCATAGCTTGATGTAAAGGAGCAGAATGAACTCTAAAATAATCAAATTTAAGCAATCCCTTAAATCAAATTTAAGAGAAAAATGAATGTACCATCCTTGCCAGAGTTGAAAACCATATCTTGCAAGCTATCAAGAACCACCACCTTCACAGGCTCATTATTCTCTAGGGGAATAGATTGAGATCTCATAAACACCTCGAGCCTTCCGGTCTACAACCATTTTATGTTATAAGATAACAGAAAACAAAAATGACATTGAAGAGAATTTTCATTCAATGAACTAGAAATATTTACCATGTAGTCTCGGAACCAAAGAGCAACTTCATCGGGCTTCAAATTTGTCTTACGGTATTTCTTATCATCATTTTCATAAATAAAGATGAATGGCGTATGAGACTGATCGAGCTTAAAGCTCTATTTTACCCCAAAATATTATAAAAACGTACGGTTAGAAGGACATTGATAAATCTATAGAAAGATGAGGGAGGAATGATTTAACCTCTAATAGTTCTTTGCTTTCTTCAACATCAGCAAGTATAAAGTATCTATTTCCTCCTTTAAGCAGGACAGCAACATCATTAAATTTGGATTTCATAATGTCAGCATCACCACTTTTGGTGTCCAATATCATGAAGATCTGCAAGGACAGTGCTTATGATAAATCCATTACATTTGAACACGTGTCCAGAATCTGACTTGCGTACACAAGTCCAAGGAACGAAGAGTCGAAAAGCATAGCATATCTTCTTCTTTGATGAATGGAACAAACGAAGAGTCATGAAGAGGCTCATTCTAATAATACCTTTGAGTTTTGTTCACGGAAAATTTTACGAAGGTAGGTATTGCTGGGATCCATGTTGAATGGAACAACCGTAGGCATATCTTCTTCTTTGATGAACTTCTCCAGGGAATCCAAATCAAAATTCTATACAACAAATAAACTAAGTCATTAATTTGTTCGTAACACTTACATATAGGGTACTTTCTCGTATGTTATACACAAAATACCTTTGTATCGACAAAGCGTTCATCAAATGGCTTAAGGAATCTAACAATAGACCCTTTGACGAAATCTGGTCCTCTGGGAAGAAACTTAGCATTTAATGTATGCCCAAACTCGTATTCAGACCGCAATTTGTCAGCCAACTTGGTGAAGTTTTCAAATTCTTCTCCTTCAAACTTTGTGAACACCCCTGCCTACATCATATTTTCAACACTTAATTAGCACACAAACATTATCATTTCACATAAAAATCAACAAAATTTCAATAGTACTATCTTCATATGTAGAGAAACAGTGATGAAATCGGGATTATGCTTACAACGAAAGTCTGCTTTTCATCGATGTATTTAGAAGAATCAGCATAAGATTTGATTTCAACAGAAGCCGGTCCTAGGAATTTCTCGACGAGCTTAACTATTTCATCAGCTGATTGTGGTGTATCGGTGATATGATGGATAAGTTTTCCTCCATTTCTCAGAATTTTAAGGGTGGGAAAGCCCCGGACTTCAAACATAGACTTAAAATATTCCTTATTTTCATCAGTAGTAAGATCAACTTTTGCAAGGGGGGTCGAAGGATCGTGCTTGCTTAATGTAACGGCAGCCTTCTCATACTGCAATATCAAGGCATATGAGTCAAGAAATCAATGTATAAAGAACTAATAAAAGAGATGCAGATTCTATCAACTCATCTCTAAATTTTGACCTCAAGTATTTTGGAGATTTATGTATCATTTTCCACAAAGTATATGATTAAATAATGACGCTAGTGAATTTTTTTGATGAAGTATATAACATGTTATGGGATGCAACCATCTGCCTATACTTTTGGTTGAGTTGTTTCTTTGATATCTGCATGGTATCAAAAACCAAGTTGACGAAAAGTCATGGAATCGAATTTCATCGACCCCTTATTTCCAATGGAAATATTTAGTGCCAAGTATAGGTGGATCGTGTTTTGCATTTTACACTTCCAGCCAAATGCTCTTATGTGAGAGGGCATGATAGACGTGATAGAGTTATGTAACATATCTTAGGGCTTCAACCAATTAGCTTAAGTTTTTAGTTGAATAGGTCTCTTGACCTTTTTGGTATGTTTGATAACTACTAAACGAAAATAAGGATGGTAATTATATTGTTACCTCTGGAGCTAGTCTTTTGCAAAATCCACACCTGAAACATAGCATTCAAGGAAAAACTTTTATATAATGGTAATTTATGTGGAAATAAATAGTGGTAATTGTAAAAACTCATCAAAAAGGGTCATAAAGTTGTTCTTATCATCATCTCATACATCTACTAATTCAAAAACATTTATGTCAAGTGTCACTATACAATGAATTTTAAAAGCACTTTGCCAAATGTAGTTCTAAAAGTGTTAGATAGTTGTTTTTGAACTCATTCCTTTATCTTCCCTAATGCAATCCAAATTATCAATGAAGAGTTTTTATTTAAAGTGGTTTTAATTGTAATAGATACTTGACATTGACATAGACTCTACTAAATCATATTCATATAAATACTAAGGAAAAATTACAAAAAACTAACTAATCTAATTTTTTTTTTGCAAAAACTACCTTAAATGACATAAACGTTTGCAAAAGACTACCTGATGACATAATCAGTTAGTTGACCAGCACGTGACTCACGTGATTTACTTAAGTCATTGATTTCTTTTGTTTGAAAGCACCATTTTCCCCAATTCTTTCCCCTTTCCCCTAAATTATAAGAACCCTAATTTTTCTTTTTTATCTTTCAATCCCCAATTAAATTATGACTTCTTCTCACACCAAAAAATCGTTTTATACCCATCACTAGGAATAGGTCACTTAATCTCCATGGTAGAGCTTGATTCTGGATCATTAAGTATGTTCCAGATATCGAGGTTTGATTTTTCCAATTTTAAGATCCCTGCTAAACTTTCTAAATTGCTTATAAATGACATTTGATAGCTTTATGTTGGGTAGATAGTACATACTACTATAGGAAAAATTACAAAGAAGGTCATTGTAAGACATTTGATCTCTCTTTATTGGGTAGACAGTAGATACTACCCGAGTAAATTTTATCATAGATGGGGTAATTAATGAAGAGAGCCATACAAGAATCACCAAAAGTGAAAAAAAATAAGTGGGTATTTCAAGAGATTTGGAAAGTTCTAAAGAAGGGTTACAAAAGAAATCAATAATGAAAGCAGAAATAGGGGAGGAATCAGAAATTGATTGAAGACATTGTAAGACATTAGGGTTATTATTAGTATTACTAAGTGTTTCGAACAAAATATGTTTCATATTTTCATAATTCGAAGGATCCCCCTGAAGAAGAGGGACAAAAGGGAGAGAAATGAAGGTGATTAAGAGGAAGAAACAGTGGAGATGTAAGAGGAATAAGAGCCTTTGATGAAGGGGAAGTTTGGGATAAGAATGGTGATGGATGAGATTAATGAAGTGTGTGATAAGAGAAGTTTTTCAAGCTCTACCATGGAGATTAAGTACATCACGTGAGACACGTGCTGGTCAACTAACGGTCAACTAACTAATTCCGTCATCACGTTGTCTTTTGTAAACATTTATGTCATTTAAGGTAGTTTTTTGCAAAAAAAAATTAGATAGGTAGTTTTTTGCAAAAGGTCCTAGAGATTAGGTAGTTTGTTGTAATTTTTCCTAATATTAATAATGTTTTTAGATTTATAAGAGAATATAACTCATAAATTGATGTAAGGCTAATCAATGTTAGGTAATTTTTTTAACCACTTACTTCACGTTCCCTAATGCAATGCAATATAAATTGAGAGTTTACAAAAGAAGGCTAATAAGTTAAAGTAGTACACATAATTGAATGTGTTAAAATTCATGTTTAAGGAGCAAAAAAATCAAAGAATTGAATGAATGAAGCCATGGGAGAGTAAGAAGAGAAAGGAGGAAGAAGGAGAGAAGATTTTATTATTATTGTCTAAGTATTAGTACAAGCATATGTAAAGTATTCATAATAGTAATTACAATTTATAACTATCTAATGTAAACAACTAAGTTCCAACTATATATTCCAACACCCCCTCTCAATCTGGAATGGGGTAACAACCATGACAGTTTGAAACAAAGTTGAGTGAAGGTGATGATGCTAAGCTTGAGCTATCAACGAATTAGAAACTAACAATGTAGTGTTGCGAACTGCTGAACTGGACCAAGTGAACTTGCACAAAATTCTTCTGAAATGTCTTCAGAAACTTACTATCTACTTCTGAAAATCCTTCACCAACTTCTGAAAATCCCCATGTAAAAATAGACCACCAACCAATTCAATGATATCAAACCAAGTCCATCAATACACCAACAGAGAAGAATGAATGGAAAATGAGGACGTGTTTAGGAGAGAAAAGGAATGGAAATGAAAATTTTGTTTGGAATCTGTAAAACAAATGAAAGACAATCACAAAGGATCGAAAATTGACCTCTTTGGGTCTGAAAATGGCCACTTGGGTCCTTAAAAATGAGCCTCAATGGGTGTCAATGAAAATTAATCACACGAGATCACAAAATTGACCTCTATGGGTCATAAAATTTGATCTCTGTGGATAACAAAGAAAAGCCTCTATAGGCACAACAAAATGACCAACTATGTGTCTCAAAATTGAAAGCCTCTATAGGAAAAATGACCAAATATGGGTCTTAATTCCAGGCCTTTATGGGCAAAATGAACAGGTATGGGTCTGAAAATCAAAGCCTCTATGGGCAAATCAAAGCCACTATGGGCAAATACGACCAACTATGGGTCAAAATCGATCACTAAGGATCTTTAAAGAAAGTCTCAAAGGGAAAAGAAATGACCTTCTTGGTCACACAACTAAGAAACGTATCAATTCGAACAAACAAGAAAACAATAGAATATCGAACAAATGCTCGACAATTTGATTAATAACCCAAGAAGAACAAACTTTAGAATTTGAGGAAGAATAGGAGAAAAGAAAATGTGTTTGAGAAAGAAATGATTATCACCAAGAAACTCCAAAAATTTTCAACCAAAGACTATCACATTACTTTAAAACAAGTCTCAAAAGATTTTCACTAGGCCAACGTTCAACAACCAATGCAAATCAAATCATAATACCTTTATTATTCCCATTACTTTTCTCACTGTTATGATCAATACGAGAGAGAATAAAATTGAGATCCTCTAACTCATTTCGTGGACTGTAGAACTCTTTAGAACATGGTGGATCCATATTCATCGGACCAATATAAAGCTCCACATCATTGAGATGAAATATTCGAGCTCTCCGAAGCAACTTATCCAATTTAGCATCCTCAATTTCAGGTCCAAAGTTTTATTGAAATCTATTCGATCATGTACACCAAATCCCTTATCTTCAAGTGATTTTTTCTTCTTATCAAATAAAGGGTCATCTCCAGAAAGTTCAAGAACCAAGAAACAATCATTTACATTACTTGATGTAGCCGGCTGAATTTCTTGATTGAAAAACACCACTGTCGAGCTTACTCCAGATGAATCCCAAAAAGAGGAAAGAACACTCAACTTACAGACAACTTCAAAGAAGTTCAATCGTTGTCGTTCTGATCAAATCGACAATTTGTGGGTAATTATTCATATTCGAACAATAAGAACGAATAAAATTGGAATCAAAATTTTTAAAGCATCAGATACTTGAAGGGCTTGTTGAGGACTAGAACAAGAAGCTTTTACCAGTTAAGAATGGAGGTTTCAAGGGCTAAATTGGTAATAACCGTTGAGAAATCGGGTATAGAACCGTCATTTGAAGTGGGTTTAAACCAAAAGATTTGCAAGCAGTATCACAGGCTCGTTCAAATGTTTGACCCTTAGAAACAATCATTTGGATTCGGATTTGGCATTCCACTAGAAGCCATTAATGGTCTGAGCTCAAAGCTTCATGAAAGAAAGAGAATGATAATAATAACCAACGGACTATATAACGTCAGTTTGTCGTACAAAAATCAAATATAGAGCTAGGATTGACAATTGAACAAAATTGTGCGAAATATAGAGCTAGGATTGTTCCCGCTCTGATACCATGTTAAATTTTATGCTTGAGGAGCAAGAAAATCAAAGAATTGGATGAATAAAGCCATGGAAAAGTAAGAAGAGAAAGGGGGAAGAAAAAGAGAAGAGATTTTTATTATTATTGTCCAAGTAATAGTACAAGCATATGTAAAGTATTTATACTAGTAATTACAACTATCTAATGTAAACAACTGAATTCCAACTATATATTCCAACAGAATGTAACTCATGCAATCTAATTTTAACTTGTAAATTCACAACAAAAGAGTCATCGTATATAGTATGATTGTAGATACTTCAACTTCTACTACTTAATGGTTATCAAAAGCATATGTTCACTAATATATGTTCCTTTCGAAGATATAATTCTAGCATCCAATTAATGTAAGAGGTAATATCCAATCATACTACTATTCAACTATATATCATTATGCATAATATCATCATTAGCACTTTAATTAAGTATTACTTTTATTATGTATTATGATTACACTTAGTATAGATTTGCTAATGCTTAATTGATAATTATCATGCATTATCATGCAATGTTAAAAGATTTTATATGATGACTTTGTTGAATTTTGTAATAGATCCTACATGTTATTAATCAAAAAAATTCATAAAAAAAGAAGTAAACCTACACCATGCATTGCACGCGTATAATCCTAGTATAATAGTAATCTAGTATTCTTGGTAATTGAAATAAAGTCGTCAGATGAATTTCTGGTCAGGTGCTTCGAATTAGTTTAAAATTGGATTTTATGTCCATATTGATTTTTATACAATTGTAAATCTGTTTCTAAGTCATGTTATATTGGGTTCGATTACAAGGTCGGGTAAATATCGGGTCATCAAGTTAGTTTTAATTTGAACACCTCTAATCGGGTAAATATGTGCTTTAATTTGAATTCAATTTTAACAACAGAAATAATCCTACTACTAAAATTTAACAAAATTCTCGTATTTTGATTTGGTGTATTTTATTTCTCTTGATTTCATTTGTCTTATCTTGATTCATTAATCTAAATAAAAATACCAACTACTTTTTCAAAATCGAAAATTACAATTAGTATAAGAGAGAGCTTGAATTAGTCATATCTAGCGTTTTAAAGGGAACAAAATATTAGTGTAAAAGTCAAATTCAAAGGCGGATGTCCTTCAGGGTCGGAGTCGGTCGGAGTCTCGGATTATTAATACGGTCCAACTCCGGTCCGTCTCGAACTCGGACTCAGATCGTAAAGTCGGAGTCGGAGTCGGATGACTTTTTCCTCAGACTCGAATCAAATTATTTTCCTCGGATCGAATCGGACTAGGGTCGGATTCAGACTGAATTGTCATCCCTACTAAGTATACTCACCCACATTCAACATTAATGATCAACAAATTAGGAAAATTTAAATATGATTTTTAAAGTATATATTGAAGATAAAATATATTCATCTGATTTTTGTTAGATTTGTCTTGATACAAAGTTTTGAATATATTACAATTTCTTATGCAACATCCCGATTGAGGTGTGGAGGGATTTAGGAGAACAGGACATTCGTTGACTGATTAACCTCTTTAATGTCATCTTAAGATTAAGTAAGATGCTAGAAGAATGGAGGACTAGTACACTTATCCCACTGTACAAAAACAAAGTTGATGCACATATATGCGGAAACTATAGAGGAATCAAACTTATCAGCCATACAATGAAACAAAGGGAAAAAGTGATTGAAAGGAGAATTAGACAAGAGACGGTCATTAGAGTGAACCAATTCAACTTCATGTCAGAAAGATTAACCACCAAGGCTATCCATCTTTTGAGGAGATTGATGAAAACGTATAGGGAGTGTAAAAAGGATTTACATATGGTGTTCATCGACTTGGAGAAAGCATATGATTGCATACCACGAAGCATTGTTTGAGATAGCCTCAAGGATAGAGGTATTTAATAAAGGTACATTGAGGCAATACAGGATATGTATGACAGAGTGTCTACTAACATTCATACACTGGTGGGTATAACAGAGTCTTTTCCGATTAAAGTGGGACTACATTAGGGATCAACACTAAGTCTTTTCAATTATACGGTCATTATGGAGGAAATCTTTAAGTATATTTGGGAGACCTTGCCATGGTGCATGCTTTCCGCAAACGATATTGTTTTGGTCGCAAAAACTAAGGAGGAGGCTAATAATAAATTGGAAGAGTGGAGGGCAGTCATAGAGAATAGAGGGTTGCGCATAAGCCGCATGAAGACAAAATATTTGCGATACGACTTCAGTGGGACAAATCCGGTAGGTGAGCCAAAGGTAATAATAGGGGGAAAAGTTGTTGCATGTACGTCAAAGTTCAAATAGTTGAGATAAGTTATTTAGAGTAATGGGGAGATTGATGGAGATGTCACTCATCATATACAAGGGGGGTGGCTTAAGTGGCGGGCATCAACCGGTGTGCTTAGTGATAGAAAGTTTTCTAGTAGATGAAAAGGTAAATTCCACCACGTTGCAATTAGGCCGACTTTGTTATATGGGACAAAACGTTGGCCCGTAAAGAAGGTTTTCGAATAGAGGATGGAAGTTACAGAAATGCGAGTGCTGAAGTTGATGTGTGGTCGCACAGTAACAGATAGGATTAGAAACCAGGAGTTTAGGGAGAAGTTAGGGGTAGCAACGCTCTCTACAAAGATGCGTGAGAACAGATTGAGATTGTTTGGACATGTGCAGAGAAAGACTTATGACGCCTCAATGAGAAGGATCGAAAACATCATAGCGGAAGGTAAGAGATATTGAGCTAGACCTAGGAGAACATGGGAAGTACAAATTAAAAATGACTTGAACGAACTACGCCTCTGTAAGAACCTGACCAGGGATAGGATTAGTTGGCGGCGCCTTATTCACATCTTAGGTTAGTAAATATGTCTAGGGGTGAAAGTTCGATTTGCGGTTTGGTTTTTTCATAAAACCAAATCAAACCAAATTTATTTCGGTTTTTGATTTTTTCAATCCAAACCAAACCAAATTGGGCCTCAATCCAAATCGAACCAAACCAAATTTATTCAGTTTAGGCTTTTTCAAACCAATCCAAACCATATTTTTCATTAAAAACAAATTTAAATGAAAAAAGAGAGGGAAAAGAGCTCGGTCAAGTACTCAAGAGTGGGACGGCGGTAGTACATGTATTATCAAAGGTTAGGGTTTTTAATTTTTTAGGTGTTGCTCATAGATTTGCACAGTGGGCTGCCGATGGGGTTAGTGTAGATATATGGGAGGATGATGCTCCTTCTTTTGTAAAAGACGCTCTGTTTTCCGATTTGGTTAAATGCAATGCTTAGCCGCCTTTTACTTTCAAAACAAAGGTTAGGGTTTTTAATTTTTTAGGTTTAGAATGTATTGAGCCTGGGCTAATACATTAATGTTAGTGGGCTATATGTAATTTCTTATATATTTCGGTTTGCAGTCTAGAATTTCGGTTTTCGGTTTTTGAAAATTCCAAACCTAATCCAAACCTTAATATTTCGGTTTTTGAATTTTCAAACCTAATCCAAACCAAATTTAAAAATCACCAATATTTGTTATTCGGTTTGGTCTGGTTCGATTTGCGGTTTTAATCCGAATAAGTTTCACCCCTAATTATATGTCCATCTTACCAGTCATTAGTATAGTTTCTTGCCTTTATATATTGCTCTTTTACTCGTTTTTATCTTACTACCTCCTTTACCTTTTACCTTAATGTTTATTTTATTTTATTTTAATTATTTATTTCTTTTTTGTTTTTATGTTAATTTTTATTTTATTTATTTATTTATTTATTTTTAGGAGTAAATGTGTGTTGTAAGTTGCAGGTTTCAGGGTAGTTGCATGCTTCACTCTCATTAAAGATTATTTTCTTGAGGCGGGGGACTCTTTGACTGCACTCTTTCTTTATGGGGTATGAGTTGCCCTCTTTCTCCCCTCCCCAGACCCTAATCATAGTTTGTTTATGAACGGAATACACTGGTGGGTACGATGAGGACGATGAAGTCAAAATTTTTAAAGTGAAAAAATATTTTACTTTAGGAAAAAATTAAAGTATGTTTCTTTACTTTAGACAAAAATTTGCTTAAATCACATATAAATACACGAATCAATTTACTAAACGTGTAAATTTCAAAAAAAATATATAAAATATTATTTTAGCTTTATATATTAGTAGAGTAAAGGTAAAGGAAGGTAAAGGACACTCCCGATATCCCGCATAAGGTAAGGTCCGAGTGGAGGTTTTTATTTTTCTTGAAAGATGCAGACAAATCATACTTGTTCCCCCAATGAGGGAGTTAAAAGAGATGAGCGCAGTAAAAAAACCCCCAATTGATACATGCGCCCAGTAGGGGCGAACCCCAAAACTTCTGCTCCACATGCAGATGCTTTAACCATTGAGCCACAAGCGCTTTGGTATATATTAGTAGAGTATATAGCACAAATATGTATTATTGCTATCACATTTCTTTATATTTTAAAAGATTTATATACTCTGTCTATTTTCATTTGTTCTTCCCAATTAATTTTTTCATGGATCTTAAAGCAAACTTAACAGTCAAGTAATGTAAAGTGTGAGTTTTCAAAAATTCTAAAAAGTTGGTATTTTAAAAGTATATATTGAAACGAATTTATCAAGATACCACATCAATACATTTTTTATACAGATCGATAAGATCATAGTCAAAATTTGACATTAAAATTAATAAAAAAGAACGGATGAAAACAATAAGTATATTTTTAAAATTACACATATAATATATTAATTCGTGTGAGAGTCACACTAGTTTTCTATTTATATGTTCTTATTAGGAATGTTCACATGAATTAAGAGAAATTAAATTTTTTTAATGATGAATATGTAATTTTATTGATTAATAAAGTTAATGAAAAAAGTGAGTACAATAATTATTAAGAGTATGACAATGTATATAGTTAATGGAAAAAACTATGAGAACCATAATTATTAAAAAAATATTTAAATAAAGTTAGTAGTTATATATTAGAAAACATGTGCGATTAAACAATATAAAAATATTAATTTCAATGAATGGAAGATATTTTTAGACACCATTAATATTAATAAAATATTAAAATTAAAATAAATAAAATTAATTATATGCAAAATTTATAATATATATAGAAAGGCTCTTTAGGAGAATATCAAATAAAATGAACCAAAATAACAAATGTAAAATTTAAAGAACGAAAAAAAAAATACTTCATTAAGATTTTAATTAGGTCGGAAAGCTTTATGATATTCAAAATTAATTAGATTCGCAAAATATTAAAATTTTTTATTTAAATCGAGAAACACAAATTCTTACTTGAGACCATCTTTACAAAAGACATCTCAAATTTGGGTCAGCTCAATTTTTAAATAAAAAAAAAATCTAAACTCTTAAACATGCTTTATAACTTCTATTCTCAGTTTTCTTTTTACTCTCTTCTGAGACCATTGTTGTTTATTTTCTGTTTATCTTTTTCAACATTTGCAAAAACATTAAAGTTATATGTTTATACTTTATCATTTTCATTTTTAAAGCCTCCATTTTCAATTTTTTTGGTTGATTGTAGTTGGATTTATAATTTTCAGATTTTTTTCATTAAGCTTCATCAATGGTGTAAAAATTGATGTTGAAGAAGACAACAATCTCTGTTTAGGGAAAATTAATAAAAACAATTGTGGTTATAACATAATATATTGAGAGTTATAACATAATATGTTTGTAATTATAACATAATATATTTGGGTTATAAACATAATATATTTGGAGTTATAACATCATAATAGTTGGAATTATAACAAAATATATAATTGCGGTTATAACATAATAGATTTGGGTTTATAACAGTATATATTTATGATATAATACTACAAAATTGATATTATAATAATACAAGCAAATATATTATGTTATAAAACCTGAAATATATTAAGTTTTAATTACAAATATATTGCGTTATAACCCCGAGTATATTGTGTTATAACTACAAATATATTCGTTATAACCTCAAATATATAATGTTATAACAATTTTTTTTAAACATCAGATATTTAAAAAAAAAGCAGTTTTTTTTTCTAAATAGTAGTTTCTTTATAACAATAATTTTTTTTGAAAAAATTAATTAAGATATTTACTAAAGAAGGAATGAAAATGAATAGGACTCTTAAAAACCGTCTTTATTAAAAACAATCTCTTAAGACGGAACTTGATCGAGAAAACATAAGCATTAATGGGCTAACTATTTTTTCTGAAATTTAATGGCTAAGAAGCAAGGGACACATATATTTATGATTTCAGATTATATTGTTTTAATTATTTGATGCTGTCCCCATTTTTAATAAATGTTACTAGTTACTACTATAAAAATTGTTATGTTGCGTTTCTCAGTTTGCGTATTTTTTTTATATTTTATTACTCGAGACCGAAGTCGACAGCACTAGCTAGTGCCTAGTAGCTATAAATATATATTTTTTTTCATTTACTTTTTACACAATATTCAATATAAATTTTAAACGTTAATATCTCTAAATATACAATATAAAAAGTTATAAAAAGTACATAATAAAAAATATATTTTATCGTCTAAATATATATTAAAAATATTAATTAAATTTATCTATCCTTAAGATGAAATATTCCAAATAAAAGAAAAAAAAAATTGTATTTAGCTATAACTCAATCATACACCAACCTAACCGATTGGGTTTTTATACTCTTTAATTAAATAGGCACACTTGTGACCTATAACTCAATCATCATCATAGCTAAAACAATTTAGCTAAAACTAATACCTCCTTGTTTTTTTTTGTTTTGCACAAAACGCCTTTTTACGCACTCTAATGCGTTTGTCGGATTGCTTAATCTGAAATTATATTTAACTAAAAATTATAAAATTTTGCTATTATAAATGCGATGAGACGAATAAAAAAAGATCTCACATAACTATATATTTTTTTCTCGTTTAATACCCACACCATGCAAAACACTATTAAATGATACGATGAATAGCTTTAAAAAAATAGAAATGGTGAAGTACTAAATTCATCAACTGATCATCATCATCACCTATAGCTAATGCTATTTTTTCTTAACATTAATCCAATTTAGAAATTCATGAATAATTCTTCTAAATAATTTGTTTAATTATATTATAATCAAAATTAAAATGAATTACATAAGATTACACTTTTTACTTATGGAGCGGTTAACTAGTTACTCAAACTACTCTAATTAGTAAATAACCACTAATGTCTACCAACTAATTATACAACTAGCTTAAACCTTTTATCTGTTTTAGTCAATTAGACTTTAAAAACAGAGAATTATTGGTTAGTCTAATATTTTAAATAGGTGATGAATTCTCACCCACACAAAAATTTAATTTCTTATTTATTGAGCATTTTCCGGACTTACCCAAACATAAAAGAAAAAAATGTAGACTTGTATATGAAGTAGGACTGTAGGATTAGATAAAGAAAGATAATTAGTAAGAAGAGAGTAATAAATAAAGAGTAGAAATAGAAACATACCAAGGAGCATAAAACTGAACCAAGATGAAATCATGTTTGGAAACAATATGAGCGAAGTTAGAATGATCTAATGTAATCACACAAGTTTTTCCTTTTTGTTCTGCTTCAATATTACCAATAATTGCTGCTATTATTATTATTATTAACACCACACTCAAACACACCTCTAATCCCCAGCCCCTCCATCTTACACCCATTTTCCACTCCTTGATCTTTATTAACTTTGTTTATGATAAAATTAATTATAATTATAAAATCAGAAATTATTATTTTGTCTTTTAACTGTTTTCTAACTTTGAAGTGCTAATTTATAGAGTGAGTGAAAATAGTGATAATTCAATTATTGAATTTGACACGTGATTAGCACCTTTGGAAACATAATGTTGACGTGGGAGAAGACTATTGGTTATGCATTGTCAAGGGACTTTCTCATTGGTTGGCTTTGTTCATAGTACTATGGAGGGTAGAGAGAGAGGGAGCACACGCTCCAGTCCCACCAGTCACCCGTGCCGTCCCTGGTATTATATGGGCCTAGGCAAATTGAAAGAAGTGACCCTCTTTATGAAGGGTCGATTCCGAACTTAAGCATGTGTTTAGAAAGATAACAAAGATGAACCCTATATATTATAATTAGCATTAAAAATGTGGACGTATTATATAATTGCAAATTTTTAAGTGTGTTCTTCCATTAACAAGCATATTCTAATTTTAGACCATTTCTAACTCTGGGCCCTAGACAAATGTCTACCTTGCCTATGGTCAGGAACGGCCCTGCCAGTCAGCGGTCTACAAAATAGTGAAATATTGTCAATAATACTTCTATAAATTAATCAGCTGCGGATCCATTCAGTAAGACTTTTAAAAATACTTTTCTTTGTATTTTTTGTATTTTTTTTGAATTGAAGTCGTTTCTTCATGATCATTTGCATCATAGTATGAAATTGAACTTTTATCAGCCAGGTCAGAAGGTAAATCACTTATATTGATTTTACTTTTACTAGTAAAAGAATGATTCTAATTTAGTGATGTTTGGTATGGTTATAGAATATATAATAGAAACGAAATTGATAAAAAGGGATAAGACCGTAAAGGTATGGAATATTGTTATTTTTTGTTTGGTATAACTATGTAATGGAAACACTTGTTTACGTTTCCCTTGTTATTTGGTTTTGATATGCTTTTTATGTTGAATACTTGCTTAAATTCTTATAGTGACATTATTGTAATTAAATATCAAATGAACAATCTTACATCAAAATTAAACTATAGCCCCAGATTTTCCAACTTTCTCCATGTAATATAACCATCATTTCCTTGATAAAACTTACGAAAAATTGTCGGGAATAATCCGAACTATTGACAAATCGCCAATTAACTTGTTGTTGCAGGTTTTATCTATCATTTGCAAGTCATCTTCTCCAAAGTTGTTTTTATAAACCCCATCTACTAATTTCAATGTCTTCTCCTCTCAAAAACCCATTGTTCTTCTTCCATTTGGTGGTCACTAGTCTTGGTGTTAATTATGAGCATTAATTGTACTATTTACTTACGGGCCAATTTGGACAAGAATAAAAACGAGAACCCCTTTTAGCAACCTACAGTTTCGCCAAATACCTATGCTCACATCTCACGCCATTATTCCAATTTGAAGCTCTACTAGGTCTTGCGGAACAATTGGAGTTCATTTACCCAAAAAAAGGAAGGTGAAGAAGGAAGAAGAACAAAATGGAAGAAGGAAGGTGAAGAAGGAAGAACAAAATGGAAGAAGAACAATGGGTTTTTGAGAGGAGAAGACATTGAAATCAGTAGATGGGGTTTATAAAAACAACTTTAATGAAGATGACCTGCAAATGATAGATAAAACCTGCTACAACAGGTTAATTTTCGGTTGGGGGTGCCACGAGCAAAAAAACTAGAAAGGTGGGATTATTCATAAATAATCAATAATTCGGATTATTCACAGCGCGCGGTTTGTCAATAGTTCGGATTATTCCCGACAATTTTTCCTAAAACTTAACATAATACAAGTCTAAACAAAACTAATACAATACTTCAACTAATAATCTGCAATATGCTATAACAATTACTTTTCAATTCCAAAATGTAGAAGCGTATAAACTAGGAAATAAACACCTAATTTCACTTTTTCTTGAGAAAATCGAGCACATATTGTTTCTTGAGGTTTGAATGAGCTTGATAAAAAATACGGAGCCTGTGTTCTTCAGGAATGGGAATTTTAGCTACCTCCAAAGCTTCAGAGGGTGAGACGACATCTAATTTCATAACTTCTTCTAGAATTTTGTTCACTTTCTCATCCATCTTCTGCTTTCTCTTCTCAGCTTTAGTCCACGCACTAGCCATCGTTCCTAGATTGGCATTAATGTCATCAAAAATTTTCCCGAAATTACTTGTAGCATCATGGAGGGAAGAAACAAATTTATGAACATCACCTTGAAGAGCTTTCTTTCCCTTTCTTAAGCTTGGGTTTTTTTTGAAGATATTGAATCATCATTCTCTTGTTTAATAAAGCGTTTCTTGGATTGTACGGAGTGAGTAGTCGACTTACTTCTTGACTCTGCATCATCTTCATTACTATTTATGAAAATCAACTTCTATGCAACTTCAACATCTATACAATTTATTGCTCCCACAAAAGACTCACTCTGATCACCCGTGGCCTTATCTTTAGCATAAATCTTTTCAAGGATGTCATAGTGAGGAAAATGTACCCCATACAATCCTTTTGCCTTCATATCAACCTATTTCAAAACAAGAAATATTAAGTGAAAAATTTGACAAATTAACTATGTACACATAAAAACATAAGCAATTAAGCAAATTAATTGTCATGGATCGGGAAATACCAAGGCCCATAATCAATTACACTTACACAAGGAGTAACGGAAATTAGGGAATACAGAAGCAACAGAAGCAATAGACGTACGGTTATAACAACCATTTGTTATTCATTGCATTTCACAAATATTTTGTTTGTTACATGTTGAGCTGTACCTTCTAGAAAATTGTACTTGCTATATATAGTAGAGGAATGCTAGATTACATTAATTCTTAAAGTTTGAATTGGGGTATTGTACCTTAGGAGTTATTGAGCCACTCAAAGAGTTCAGGTGAGTACTTTTCTCTCTAGTAAATAATACAAGCATACTACCTTCTTTCTCTCTAAATTCTTTCTTCTTTCTTTTATTCGGTTCTTATTTGCTGTAGCTAACTTCTTGCATCCTGTTGGTACTGAGATACTAAGTGCTTAGCTGTTGGCCCAACACAATAGTGGTATCACAGTAATCACGATCATGCCACCCACACAGAATAGTAGTTAAAAGTTCCATGGAGGATCGATCTACTAAGATGATTCACTACTTCGAAGGATCTCAATCGAGGATGTAGAAAGAGCAAAATACGAAGCTGGAGGATTGTGCTAGGGAACAAAATGACCTCAATGTAGCCATAACCATGTTCATGTCAGAGGTAAAAAAAATCAGTGTTAAGGTGTTGGGAGGGAATAAAGAGAACCCAACTTCTGCGTTTAGAGATAAATGGGTGATTGATCAACTCAGGCGTACTAAAGGGGATGATCTAGAAGTTTTTGGCGAGCGAAGTTATTCGGATGGGAAAATGTGGAGAATAGAAACTAAAAGCTTCGATGGCTGGATTTTCCTTTATTTTTCTCCGAGGATCCTGATGGATGGATAAGCAAGGCTGAGAGGTATTTTGATGTGTACCACTTGACTGAGCCAGAGAAAATGGGAGCGGCAGTCATGGGACTTGAAGGAGACGGGCTGTATTGATTCCAGTGGGAGAACAATAGGAGAACCGTTATTAACTGGAGTATGCTGAGGACGAAGGTGCTGAAACATTTTCAGGGTTGGAAAGGTGGTTCAATCATCGACCAATGGTTGAGCGTACAACAGGATGGTTGCATGGAGGATTATGTGAAGGCCTTCATTCAATCTACTTCAAATAGTGAAGAAGAGGTGAGTGAGTCTTTTTTGTTGGCAAATTTCATCAAGGGGTTGAAATAAAAATACAAACAAAGCTTTGGTTGATGGACCCAGTTAATATTGAGGAGGCTTCCGAGTGTGTTATGAAAATCGAGGAAAAGTTAATAGTAATGGGGACAGCTGGCGGAAAAAATGGGGCAGGCAAAAATTTACACCCTTACCCTCAAAAGTCTTATACCCCTCAAAAAGGAAACCCAACCTCATTTACCCACAAACAAAACCCAATATTTTTTTTACCCACCCCCATAAAACGGCCACCGAAATTTCAATTTTAACCCAACCCAACCTTTACACAACCCAACCACCAACAACCTCGTTGATAAACACCCGTCTGCTAACTAATCAGGAGTTCTAGGATCGTAAATCCAAGGGGCTCTGTTTTAGATGTGATGAAAAATGGAGGTTAGGGCATGTTTGCAAGAAAAGGAGTTGAATGTCTTAATAGTAGGTGATTCGGAGCTGGAAGATGACACGCTAGAGGAGGAGGAGGAGTTCAAAGATGCTGAAAGTAGACTAGTGGATATAATCGTTAAACTCGGTGGTGGGAATAGATAACCCAAAAACAATGAAGCTGGAAGGAAAAATTGGAGGTAGTAAAGTGGTTGTTATGATCGACCATGGGGCCACTCATAATTTTATATCTCCAAGGGTGGTGGAGAAACTGGTCATACTGATTACTACCACGGAGGAATTCAACGTTACCTTGGGTACGAGAGAGACTCGTGTGGGAAAAGGAAAATGTCAGGAAGTGGAGTAGACATCGGGGCGTTGTGTATCACTTAAAAGTTTTTGCCACTAGAGTTGGGGCATTCTGACGTTATTTTGGGTATAAAATGGTTGGCCAAGCTAGGGACCATCTCTACTAATTGGAAAACACCATTGATGGAGTTTAGTTGGAAGGGCAGTAAAGTGATGTTAAGGGGTGGCCCATCTCTGGAGCGTTCGTTGTGTACTCCTGAGCAGACGTGTAGTGATAAAAAGGAGGAGTTACAGGTGAATATTCCTGAGCAACTAAAGGAAATAATAAACCGTTTTGCCCCGGTGAGTGTACGACCTTACCGATACCCACACATCCAAAAAGCAGAAATAAAACGCCTAGTGGCTGATATGTTACTAGCGGGCATTATCCAACCCTCCTTTAGCCCATTTTCCAGTCTCGTATTGTTGGTCAAGAAGCAAGATGAGTCCTGGAGATTTTGCGTCGACTACCGCACTTTGAACAAGGAAACCGTTCGCGATAAATAACCCATTCAAATCATTGAGGAGTTATTGGATGAATTACATGGTGCTAAGGTGTTTTCGAAGCTGGTTTTGAATTCTAGGTATCATCAAATACGGAAGGCTCATAAAGATGTTCATAAAACGACATTTAGAACGCACGAGGGGCATTACGAGTTCTTAATCTGCCGTTTGGATCATCCAACGCGCCAGCTACATTTAAGTCACTGATGAACGATATTTTTAAACCCTACCTTCGTCGTTTTGTGCTAGTATTCTTCGACGACATACTTGTTTACAGCTCGTCCTTGAGTGAGCACATTCATCATTTCACTGAAGTTATGGAGATTCTGACCAACCATCAATTATATGCCAACCTAAAAAGTGTGAGATAGGGCAGCCTCGAGGGGCATATTTGGGTCATATAGTGTCCGGAGAAGGGGTGGTTGTTGATCCCGAGAAGATAAAGGCGATGCAAGAATAACCCATTGCCACAAACTTGAAGGAACTACGTGGGTTTCTTGGGTTAACAGGTTATTAACGGAGGTTTATACTAAATTACGCTCAACTGGCAGTACCATTCACGAACCAATTGAAGAAGGATCAATTACAGTTGGATGAAGCAGCCACTGCTGCCTTTAATACTTTGAAGCAGGCAATGTTATGTACACCAGGTCTAGCGATTCTGAATTTTTCTCTTCCTTTTGTTGTGGAAGCAAATGCTCGGGCAAATTTTTGGGAGTAGTTTTGTCTCAAAACAAACATCCCATAATTTCTTTAGCAAAGGCTTGGATATAAGGGGTCAGGAAAAATCAATATACGAGAAGGAACTTATGGCGATTGTGTTGGCCATTCAAAAATGGAGAGAGTATTTACTTGGTCGACATTTTGTAGTCTGGAGCGATTAACGAAGTTTGAGGTTTTTACTGGAACAAAGGGAAATTGGAGGCGATTATTAGAAATGGGTGTGCAAGTTATGGGGTATGACTTCAAAGTACAATTTAAACCTGACATTAGCAACAAGGCAGCAGATGCCATGTCTAGACATCCGAATTTCTTGAATACAGATTTTAATGCCATATCCACTTGCTGTGTCGATTGGCAAATATTGAAGGAGGAAATTTTGCGAGATCTAACTTTAAGCATTGTACAAGCTGAGTTAGAGAAAAATGGAGGAACAGTAGCAAGATTTTTGTTGCACTATAGATGCTTGTTATTTATAAACAGAATGGCTATGTCTAGCTCTTCTACAGTAATTGATAAGTTGTTACATGAGCATCATAAGTCAGCTCTTAGAGGCCATAATGGAGACTATAAGACGTATCTACGGTTGGCGACAGGATGGTTCTGGGAAGGGATGCGCAAAACAGTAGCTCAGTATGTACGAAGGTGTTTGATATGTCAGAAACAAAAAACATCCCATCAGCAACCTGCAGGCCTTCTTTAACCCTCGCTGTAACACCTCGGCCCAACGGACCACCAGTGACTACTCATGTAGACTGTAGATTAGCCCCATAGACCAACATAAGTCTTTCCAGTGCACTTTGGCCTCACTCGTGCGCACCCGGAAAACTTCCCAGGAGGTCACCCATCCTAAGATTGCTCCCCACCAAGCACGCTTAACTGTGGAGTTCTTAGCAAATGGGCTCCCTAATAAAGAAGATGCACCTTGTTGATATGAGTGGTCTATCAATCCTTTTTCAAGCTAAATTTGGTGTATCACACTCACCCCCACTTAGGAATACAACGTCCTCGTTGGACCGTCATTTTAGGATCTTTTCCCCCGCTAGGTGCACTGAACACACAATCAGTCACGGTCGCAGGGTTACTCTAATACCATTTGTACCACCCCGGCCCAACGGACCACCGGTGACTACTCATGGAGACTGTAGACTAGCCCCACAGACCAACACAAGTCTTTCCAGCGCACTTTGGCCTCACTCTTGCGCACCCGGAAAACTTTCCAGGAGGTTACCCATCCTAAGATTGCTCCCCACCAAGCACGCTTAACTGTCGAGTTCTTAGCAAATGGGCTCCCTAGAAAAGAAGATGCACCTTGTTGATATGAGTAGTCTATCAATCCTTTTTCAAGCTAAATTTGGGGTATCACACTCGCCCATTCCCTCACAAGTATAGGAAGATATCACTATGGATTTTTTAGAGGCACTTTCAAAGTCCGGGGGTTTTAATACGGTGCTTGTGGTGGTCTATTGTCGAGCTCTGCCGTCCTAAATTCACCTTAGGCATAATGTCACTCTTGTTGATAGCTTGAACTAGCTCTTAAGAGAGCGATATGCTATTTTAGAGATCTCAAGGTGCAGTTACTTCGAACTCAGCATAAAATGCGAAAGTGGGTAAGATAAGAAACGCAGAGACATATCTTTTGAGATAGGGGACTTAGTCTTCTTGAATTTTCAACCATAACGCATCAATCATTGACTCGCTGACCTTGTAACAATCTTGCTGCATATTTTTTTGGACAATTTGAAGTCTAGGAGAAAGTCGGTGCTTTTGCTTATAAACTACTGTTACCCGGTGATAGCAAGGTTCATCCGGTATACCATGTGTCACAGCTCAAACCAGCCAAAGGAGCTATCTTCACTCCGACCACTATTCCACCTCAACTCTAAGAATCTGTGGAGTTAGTAGTCACACTAGCTAAAGTTTTGGGACTACGCAAGGACCATGAGCTGCCTATTACCACATCTGAGGTGCTCATTAAGTGGCAAGGACTGCCGGACTCCGAAGCAACATAGGAGCATTACAGCAAAATTCTCACCCTATTTCCTGATTCCCACCTTGAGGACAAGGTGTCTCTTGTTGGGGCGTGTATTTTCATGGATCGGGAAAGGACCAAGCCCATAATCAAGTACACTTAC
Source organism: Amaranthus cruentus (assembly GCA_019425755.1). NCBI lineage: Eukaryota > Viridiplantae > Streptophyta > Magnoliopsida > Caryophyllales > Amaranthaceae > Amaranthus > Amaranthus cruentus. The sequence goes on along the minus strand of CM033451.1, from coordinate 8,785,192 downwards.
ATCAAGAGGAAGGGAAATCAGGGAATACAGAAGCAATATAACCAATAGACGGTTATACAACTTTTTGTTATTCATTGTATTTCACAAATATTCTGTTTGTTACATGTTGAACTATACCTTCTAGAAAGTGGTACTTGCTATATAAAGTAGAGGAAGGCTAGATTACATTTATGCTTGTAGTGGCAATTGGTGGGGTATTGTACTTTAAGAGTTACTAAGGCACTCAAAGATCTTAGGGGAGTACTTTGCTCTCTAGTAAATAATACAAGCATAGTACCTTCTTCCTCTCTATATTCTTTCTTCTTTCTTCTGTTCCGTTCTTATTTGTTGTAGCGGATTTGTTGCTTTCTGTTTGTTTTGTGATACTGAGTGCTTAGCTACTGGCCCAACAAAACATTAATCCACTGCAAAATAAATTGTGTATCCTGACCAAGTAGTTTAGGAACACCAATTAAGGAGGAAAAGGAAAATTGGTGTGCAAAATTCTTGGGGGCAGATTATGAATGCGAGAGAGATTGGTATAATATTGTCCCTATAAAAAATTGTAAAATTAATTTGTTTTCTAGCATTACTAATTACTCTTAGTACTACTCAATAGTAAAAAACAAAAACCATGTAGTACAAGTGCATTTTGTTATTCGTAATGAGCGTATGTCTAATTATACGCAGATAATACATGCTCTTAAACTAATCATGTGCAATTATCGACATACTACATCAACAGCTTGAGCAACCTAATTATTATGTGTTTTCTAGTTACGATTTGGATTAATAGTTAAATTGTGCCATCAACAACAAAGAGATGAAAATTGGTCCTTTACCAGGCATAATTCAATCAACAACATAGAGATGAAAAATTTGTCATCTCTGAGGTGGAAGGGAGTTTCAATCCAACGTTCCTTTTGCTGTGTGATAGGGAGTTGTATACGTTTCAGACAAACAAGTACAAGAACATACTAAGACAACATTAATCTCTACTCATCTAATCACTCAAAACCAATAATCAACAATAATCAACATGTAAAACAGGTAAATGACACTAGATATGGATTCAAAACCACACCACACCACTAACACCCCCAGCCACACCACTACAACAAAAACAAAAACAGTAGGAGCACTCTATTTATATACATAGTAGATATAATATTTTGATTAGCATAATATATGCCTAAAAAGGTCAACAAACCTTTTTCACAGTATACCAAAAGTAATGCATAAAGATCCTAGAAAACTTTACCTTTGCCCATTTATTAAACACCGCTCTCTCTACTTGCAACATCTTCTTGTCGGCATCCCACCCAAAACCCGAAGTAGACAACATTTCAGCTAGTGCACTGTACTTTTCTGACCAATGTTTGATTCTTTATTCAATGTGTGGAAATCCTTCATACGACATCTAGGAAGCTCACTGTTAATTAACTCTTTTAAGCTCTTCATGTAACCATTTTTAAGATCATCCTCATCCTTCCACTTAGGATCAATAGACAATTAGTGTAAATATTTGGCCAAGAAAGAGCTAGCGTTCCAAAGCACAAGGACATCATGTGTAGAGCCTTCCCAACCTAGAAGAACATAAATAAATTATATGTTGGGTGCACAAATGATAAGTGAAATTATTTGCACTTATTCATATGATTTTATTCTTCTTAATGATGGTCGTTGATAGTAATTTTGTGCTTATTTTGAAGATTTATGCTGCAGACTTATTTTGTGTTATTCATGTTGATTTAGAGTGATTTTGATTGTTTTTAAGCATAATTCTTATGGTTTTAATGAAGACGGAGTTTACTAAAGAGATTATTGCATGTTTGAAGATGTTTTATAATAAAGATGGGCAAAAGAGTAGAAAAGTGCCTAAGATACAAATATTTTATGGTGAAATTTGATACATTCTCACTCTTTTGGTCAAAACTTTTGATAGATAGATCACATTAATACAAGGTTTGCAGCACTGAAAAACAGACTTCAAGAGCTTTACATTGGTATATTATATCTCCAAATCCGACATTCGAGCAAGAAATAGCTACCGTTTAAAATTCGCCACTCAGAAGCTAAGGGACGAGTCGTCGCCTGAAAGCCACGACTCGTCTCTAGAAGCCATGACTCGTCATCGACTCACTAAAGTCACAATTTTAAGGCAGTAGCAAAGCCACGACCACGACTCGTGACATCGATGCCACAAGTTGTTGTCGATCCATCAGGAACCAACTTTGTGCGTTTTGACGGTTAATTTTGGAACCACTATATAAAGTGGCGGTTACCTTAATCAAATAGAAAGTTTAGTTTTCATTGTCAGTTTGGTACTTTTGTTTTTTCCCATTGAGAGCTCTCAGTTATTGAACTCGATCATTGTTACACTTTATTTTCCTTGCAATTTAGTTTTTGTTCATCTCAATTAAGAAGTTTTCTTGTTTATTGCTTTATCATTTACGTTTGCGCATTGAAATTGTCATCATCTTCATGCTTAGTATTTCAATTAAGTTTTTATTCATCATGAATTGCATTTTTTCCATTATGATTAGTGACTAGTTTCCTTTTCTAGGGTTAGGTTTTGAACCTATAAGTTGAGTATAATTTGATTCTTGAATGTGTCCATGAAGCTAGGATTAAAGTGGTTGAATTATTATGCCATTTAACCCTAAATTAAATAAGTTTTATCGGACTAGTCAATAGAACTCTCATGTGAAATTGAGATCGACTTTGCTTTAGGGTAAACTTTAGTTATATTCTTATTAATTAGTTCAATAAAACTAGCGTGTGAGAATTGAATTAGTAGGGCCTAAATCCAATAGTTAATCAACAGAGCGAGAGTTTGAGATTAACCAAATCATGTTTAACCACGTAATTAATTTGACTTTTCATAGACACTATTGAGAATTTAATCATACAAGACTTTAGTGGATTCCCAACACCCTAGATTTCTTCATTATATATCTTTGTTTCATTTTTCTTATCGCATCCATAGTTTGTTAGTAAACAACTAACCAAACTTTTTTTTTTCTCCATGAGCAATATAATTAGTAGAAATTAGCAAGTTTTTTGTCCTAACTTCCTTGTCTTCGACCCGCGACTACACGTACACTGTGCGCCTGTTAATAAAATTTTCTACATCAAGTTTTTGGCGCCGTTGCTAGGGAAGCGACGAAAAATTTATTGGTCGATTTTTTGTTGAATATATTGCTTTTATTGTCTACCCCTTCCCTCAGATCTTACACTTGCTTTGGTTTGTTGTTGAATGACTAGGAGATCCCGGTGTCTTGAGCATTTTTCCCTGAAATCGAAGCTACAACGCGCCACCTTAACGCAAACAGGAGGCGAGCTAAACAGGAGGAAAGACAGGTAACTATGGCTGCCCAGAATAATAATAACAATAACAATGCTAATAATAATTTCGGCCGCATGGGTGCGCATTCGCTCACCCTAAGTAATATTCCTTGCATCGTAAAACCAAACTTTGCTGTGGACAACTTCGAGCTGAAATGTAGCAGGAGCGGCAATCTCGATACGTAATTAATATTCATGAAAATTTGTACAAAATAAAGCGAAAGTAGAAAAATGCCACTCTGCTAAAATCTTTAAATTTTAAAAAATATTTATAAGAAATGATAAATATCACTTAAAAGTAGGGGTGAAACTTATTCGGATTAAAACCGCAAACCGAACCAGACCAAACCGAATAACAAATATGGTTTGGTGATTTTTAAATTTTGTTTGGATTAGTTTGAAAATTCAAAAACCGAAATATTAAGGTTTGGATTAGGTTTGAGATTTTAAAAAACCGAAAACTGAAATTATGTGAATTAAATATGTAGATTTTGGAATAAGCCCAAGTTTGCCCAGGCCCAACTTTGAAAACCCTAACAGTCTTACTCCAAGCCGTCACTTTATGAAAACCCTAAGTCAGTAAGTCTTCTCTAATCTCTATCACTCCAAGCCGCAAACTTATTCCATTTCCATCTTTGAAATTGAAAACCCTACTGCAAGCCGTCACTCCCATGCTCTCTCATTCTCTCTAGAAGCTTCAAGGCTTCAACTTGGTTAAGACTGCCCAGTTCGCCGGCATCCCAACTCCACCCGTCGACTTCCCAGCTCGCCGGCGTCAAGTAAGTCTTCCCCTTTCCTTTTTTTTTTTGCTTTTTTTGATTTAATCTTTGATTGTGTTTAGATCTTGTTTATATTCGTTTATTTATGTTGTTTATAGTCAACTACCCAGATCTTTATGTTGTTTTTATGTTCTTGAGTTGTGTCCTTGAGTTGGTTTATGTTCTTGATTTAATTTTTGATTTGTGTTGTTTATAGTTTATTGATTATTATTTTCATTTCGTTTATTGTTTTCATTGTTTTCTGTTTTTCAAGATGTCGACTACCAGGTAATATCTTATTGTTTTCATTTCGCCATTCAATCCATTCGTTTATTGATTATTTTTTGGGGTCAATTGAATAATTTTACCCTAATTGTCATACATTGCTTGTTAATTTTTTTCCTTCTGGTTTCATTTTGCTCAGAAAATTTTGGTTGATCAAGATGTCAATTGTTGATGAAAAAGAAGCGATGATTCCAGAAATGGTTGAAATTGATGATTAATGCATATTATATTATGGTTTTGTTAATTTGTTTAGTGATTTGGATGGCTTTTTTTGTATTTGGCAAGACTTTATTTAATATTTTGTAAGACTTTGTAAGATATTATGTCTATTATTATTAATTGTATGTTTTTCTATTGTCTTAAACCTGTATTAGTTTATTCGGCCCAAAAACAAAAATTCGGTCAATTCGGTCTGGCGGTTAGGTGCAGTCTACAAAAAAAAATTGCGGTTCGATTTGGTTCGGTCTAGAAAATAATTTGGTTTAGTGTTGGTCTGAAAATATGGAGACCGAATTAAATATGGTTCGATTTGGTTTCGATGAAAGTCCAAACCGTAGTCCGAACTTTCACCCCTACTTAAAAGTAGGAAAATAAAAAATACATATCGTTCGTTCGAAAGATACAAAATAATAAAAAGGATCATTTCCTAAATACAGCCTTAAAGTTTACTTAATTTCAAATAAACAGCCTCGAACTTTGTTTTTTACCAACAACAGCCTTCAACTTGAAAAACACGACATCAATACAGCCACTTTACCGGATGACTTGCTAATTGACCATTGACCAAGGAAAATGACCTTTGACTTTTAATTAAATTTATTAGTCTAACCTAATTTTCCCAATTACCCCAATTAAACTCTTCTTCCCCGACCTCTTTCTAACCTTCCTCAATCCCCACAATTCTCCCACCTCACCACCACCACCATCACCACCACCACCACCATTAAAACCCCTCCTTTACTTATTTGTCGTTCTCTTTGGGTCTTTCATCTTTGTGCTGATGAGTTTGTTGCCAAATTCATTTGTAGATAGCAGTGCAGTACATTAAACATCATCAAAATTCACTATTGTTCAAGACATCAAAAAGAAATTAATTAAGCTACCCATTCCTCATAACCGTACCATTCCTTAGTTGATTAATACTCATAACCGTACCATTCCTCATAGCATCAACAGTAATCAAGTTATCATTGATCAACAAGCATAAACAATATGACACCTGATATATGTAAGGGTCTGGCTAGATTAGGGGCCAAAGCCCTATATCTAACTGTGGTGGGGGTCGTCACCCCGTCAATGTTTATGCTCGAGCTTCTACAGGATAAGTAGCTAGCCCCCTGTCTAACACCACATTTTACGTGCCGGCCTACACAAGCATCGGGATTTTACATGCCTGTCCATGGTTCGATATTTCCTTACTATCAGGGTCATTCAATCAATACACAGATAATTTCACACAAGCACATCACATTTTTACTACTACAAGTTGAATTTGACTTTGACCAACTTAGATGTTAACTTCCTTATTTAATAGTAATATTCTACCTATATGACCTTCTAAATTCACTACTAAAGTTTTACCCAATAAACTTTATTTAAAACATTATTTTTAATAGTTTATTTGTTAAATAAATTTACACTAATAACTTAATATTCTATTGATAATCTTTAGATTAATATTTTCACAAGTTGCTACTAAATTTTATTTCTCTTGAAATAAGTTTCAATAATCAACATTTCTAACTTAAAAAAAATAATATTTTCATTCTTTTCACAAAAATAAATATTTTAATTATAAATCGAGTAAAACTATATTCTATGGATAAATTTCTAAAATTCAACAAAAACACCAAAAATAAATATTCCAAGTTGAAAAATAAGTAAGACTTATCAAGTTCACAAAAATCAATATTCTAATTATAAAACAGATACAACTTATCATTTTACGAAATTAATATTTCTAGTTATAAAACAAGTAACACTTTATAAGCTCACAAAAATCAATACTTCTACTAATAAAACAAGTAAAACTTGTATATTCACACAAATCCATAACTCTTGTTATAAAACAAGTAAAAACTTTATTCTTTTAATATTTTCATAAAATCGAAATTTCACACAAATTTTCAAAAGGAAAAATTTATATAAAAATGTACTTTTACATCATTTCAAAATAAATTTTAGTCAAATAGTCAACTAAAGATATATTTTGTACTAAATAGCTAGCTATTTAATATCCCAAAGTTACTTTTTATTATAAAATCTCATGTATTTAAGAAAACACTTAAATATAAATAACTTGCACAATTTTCAAATATATCCTTTTTTTTACTTGTTATTTTTATTATTATCATAAAAATAGCTTGTAATAATTTAAATTTATAAAGAACACTTTTTTTATAGGATAATGATCAAATGACCTATGATTATTTGTTGGCCTTTTTCACTTAAAAACTTTTATATGATCACTTAATATTTAATTTAACTATAAGGATAAACTTTAATATAAAAGATAAAGTATAATGACAACATCTTTAGCATAACCATATTAAAAAAATGTTCATGAAATAACACACAACTTTATAAACTAATTTAAAGGCTTACACATAAATCTTAACAATAATTCTAACATAGTCATTCTTAATATAACTACATTCCTACATAAAGCATAAAAATTCGGTACTAAAGTCACGAATGGATAGATCATTTAAGTTCTTGTTTGAGCCTAGCAATTTATATTGATTTGATTCGACATTAAGAATAATATTTTCTTCTTTTACCTTTTCAAATGTTTCCTTTAATATTACGTTATTATCGAATAAATTAAATAATCTATTTTGTACATCGAACCTAAAGCATTTAGGTAGGAAGCATGGTCTTTACTCGTTTTAAGGTCTTTTTCAATTTGGAGACATGTGACAGTTTTTTCATCTAGTTTTTCTTGTGTCTCCATAAGCAATTCAATTCGTTTATCCCATTTAAATAGGTGGTTAGGAAATGAATTAGAAGACAATACTTCTTTTCCTTTAGACATTTCGTCGTGAGAGGCTGAGACATAGATTAGCAGTTTCTTCCTCTACGGGGCTTCTATCTCTGCTTCACTCTCAGATTCTCCCTATGCAGCAATTTTGGCTTTGGGAAAGTCTGTTTTGTTGAAGTTTCTTTCATCGGTTGTTTTCCTGTTTCCCTTGCCTTCCCCTTACCCTTTTCATTTTTCCATTATAAACAATCTTTGATGAAGTGATCAGTACTTCCACATTTATGGCATTCGTAGTTGGTCTTTGTATTTGCAGATCCTCTTTTTTTGTTGTTTCTTTGATTGGCGTATCTGCTGTTCTTGAAGAACTTTTTGAATTTTTGAACCAACATGGCAGCCTCCTCTTCATCGCATTCTGATTCTTCTTGATCATTCACTGCTAGAGCCAAGCCTTTGTTTCAGGAACTGTTAGCTGTTACAAAATGTAATTCATGAGTCATAAAGGAACCGACCAACTGTCAGCTGTTCCCAAATGCAATTCCTGTATGGCTGTGACTTTGGCTCTCCAGCGTTCATCTTGAGGGAGACTCCTTAGAATTTTCCTGACCTATTCATTTGCGAGAATAAGCCTTCCAAGAGAGACAAGTTCATTCGTAATATTGGTGAACCTTGTGAACATTTGTTGGATGCTTTCTCTAGGTTCCATAACAAACCTTTCGTAAATGGACATCAACAAGTCCATCTTGGAGGGCTTTACTTCACTTAGTTCCTTCATGGGTAACTTTCAGCAGATCCCAAATCTGCTTGGCAGTTTTACACCCCACAATTCGGTTATGCTCATTTGGTCCAAGACCACAGTGAAGTAATTTGATGGCAAGAGCGTTCATCTCCATTTTCTTGAAATCATCCTTCTCATTTTTAGTGATAGGTTTTGGAACAGTTTCGTTATTGGAGTTGGTAGTTGTTACCTCAAAGTCTCCGATTTCAATAACTCTCCACACTTGATATTTTTCGGCTTTAATGAAGATCTCCATCCTATTATTCTAATATGTGTAGAATTTACCATCAAACATGGGCTCTGAGTAGAGTACCCTTCTTCCATACATTCATTCATCTTCAACATCTCTAAAACACTAGGATATTGCTCTCAGGATTTCCTGATCTAATGAGGAATAGGGCTCTGATACCAATTGTAGAAACACTAAGAGATGGACGAATGTAACAAGAGGGTGGGGGGGGGGGGGGGTGAATTGCTGTATTGTAAGTTTAATATTTTTAACCTTGTTTTGGCAGAATATAAAATAAATAAACACTTAAACTTAAAGCAAGAAAGATAAAAGGAGACAACGATTTTACGTGGAAACCTTCTAGGCCTAATAGAAGTAAAAACCTCGACCACTCGAGATTTTAAAATTCTCTAATTAAGTTACAACAAAACACTCAAAAACCCATACAAATATAAATTCTCTAAAAATGATAAAAACTAAGAAATTGCATAGGAAAAATATTCTATGTTAATTGACAAATATAAGAATGAAATATTTTTCTTATTTTGAGATCTCTCGATTTTTTCTCTTATGAGCTCACACATACCATTGAACAAGTCCTCCTTTTATATAGGACCAACCGTAAAAACCCATACAAATATAAATTCTCTAAAAAGGATAAAAACTAAGCAATTGCATAAGAAAAATATTCTAAGTTAATTGGCAAATGTAAGAATGAAATATTTTTCTTATTTTGTCGTCTCTCTATTTTTTCTCTTATGAGCAAACACATACCACCGGTTGAACAAGTCCTCCTTTTATATAGGACCAACCGTAGGTAGTCGTCAAAACCCTAACTCCCCACACTCATCTTAATCCTAAAATGTAGGAAAGTGGATTACATGTTTAGAAGTTAAGTAAGAAGCTATGGTTGCAATTTGCTAAAAATAGCTAATTAAGATTAATTTAATTAAAACCCTGACTAACCTCCTATTTTAGTGGAGAGATAAGGAGACTTATTCTCACACTTTGAATAAGTCATAGGTTATTTTAGGTAGTTATTTTATTTTTGCCAATTAACTGTTTATGCAATTTACTTAATTTCTAACCGTTACACAACTAAAAATATAAAATATAATATTAATCAATTTTAAGCTGGCGACTTCTCTGACTACGATCTTGGGAATACTGCACTGTCTCCATTAGCTAATTTCATCAGATCATTGAACTTGGAACAATAGACCCCCTGTCTACATTTGACATCCGAAATGATCTTCTATATCTGACTCTTTTGATTAATTTTGACACATACAATATCCATTGACCAAGTCTTTTAGGTTACATCAATGACTTTAATAAAATCGGATTTTTGACCTACAAAACAGTCTCTAAAACATATTTGTTTATTTAAAGTTTAGTCATCATCAAAACATAAAAGGGCCAATAGGTGAAAACAACTACAACAAGGGAAATGAAAGAGAACATGGTTAAAAGTATAAAGAACAAGAAGTAAACTAACAACAAACAAGAACTATAACAATATATGAAGCCAACAATTACTCTACAAAGAAATAAATGAAGAAAGAACAATATCGCAGAACAAATGAACAATAAATCAAGCAACAATCAAAGCAATGTAAAGAAAACAATATATAACATCAAAATAAAGGTATTGAAAGCAAGAAAGCAATAAGGAAAGATAAACTTACATAAACTTAAAATTGAATGAAAGAAAAGTAAAGATACAAAGCTTGGAATGTAAAGAGAAAGCATAAACTTTAATTTAGGGCATGAAATCAAAATGGAAAGCGATAAAATTATGTTCTAAGTTGAGAGTGTTTCTCTCAAAGTAGGCATGCCCTCAACATTCAGAAATGAGGGTTTATATAGACTGTGCAGATTAAAGCTGCATACGACCGAATGAAGTTCATTCGGGATTTCCAGAATCTTAGGACTTGAATCTTGTATTTTTAACATCCATTCGCTCGAATGGATTATGGCATTCGCCGCAATGCTTAGTCGTTCGTCCGAATGAGTGTTAATTCGGCATTTCCGAAGAGTTCGAACATATTTCCTTGAGAAGCTCTATTTATCCCTTAAAAGGCATCTTTGAAGTGTCGAAAGATCATAGGACTATGCGAGGCTCTCGGGGATAACTTGAACGCTTGGGAATGCTTCGATACATGTGCCTCCTCTTTGATTATGATGTCTAAGCCTCGAAGTCGATCCATTTCACCTCGAAATCTCCGAAAATACCTGAAATAAACTTAAAACACTGAAGAGACAAGAGCAAGGTAAAATTGAGTGTAAAACCTATAAAACCAATGAGAAACGACGAGACTCGAAATTATAATAGGGATATAAATGTGCTCTTAATCGAGCAAATCAACTCCCCCAAGCTAAACCTTTTCTTGTCCCTACCAAAGAAACTAGTAGGATGACATGTTAGCACGGGGCAAACAAAAACAAATCTGAGCTTTAAAAACGAAACTAAACTACAAAAAGCATTAAAATTTAAGACTCACTTTCGTAGGAATCACGGTCACACTTAGCACGTACGACAAGCCCTTTAAACCCCTAGGTCTCCCATAAAGGACGACTAAGGTCTCGTGAGGGTTTCTAGACGGAGACCCACAACTCCAAAGCAAGCAATACAAGGTGAGTAGAAATCAAAGCAACACAAGCTGTATACGAGCAATACTCTTCCCTAGCCATGGGTGTGCAAGTACAATGGTCTCAAAAGAGCGCAATACCAAGAAGAACGACCAATTCCACTGATTTGGGATCACGACGTAAGCTACAACACATGCTATAACACCCACTACCTGGATAGGTGACAAGTCTACGCTCCCCTGTTTATTTCTCAAAACAGGTGAGAAATATGCGATGATGCTCATGTGTTTGATTATCGTTCGTGTTTTATTCATAATCGTCCGACTAAAGATGAGTCGGGAATCAAACACCTAATAGAGGCAAATCATTGGAATTGTATCATATCTAACTCCAGCATAGAACAAGCTAATCGAACCAAGTCGAACAGGTTTGTGAAGGGTTGTAAAGTAGGCTTTGGGTTAAGGTGGGATACATTTGGGAATGTGGAGCTAACGTAGAGGATTGTAAGTGCCCGTAAACAATGGGTACCACAAACATCTCATGATAAACCGATGAAAACTATGTCCAAAATGATATAAACCCAAAAACCTCAAATAATCATAATGTTCTCAATTATAAAACACGATCAAAAAATTCAACTCTCATCACAAAATGTGTTTCCAAGCTCGTCTCCCAAATGAAATATGGACCTCCTCACTCAAATAAACATATGTGTGTAAACGTCCATGAAGAACAAGAGGAAGGTCTCCTCACTCAATGAATGTGTATGAATGGTCACCATAATAAGCACAAGAGGTTGAAGGGAGAAACAATATGAGCTGGATAGGAATGAACATAATAATACAAAACCAACAACCAATATGATAACGAAAAAGCCCACGTATCAATGTAAAACACAACAACCCAAACTTCACTAACTTATCATCTAGGTAAAAAGAGGGAAAACCTGGCTCATGTGAAGGTTAAATAATGTGCTACAAAAGAAAAGGTAAAGGCAAAAACTTAGATTAACCTAAAGTCAATTTACGTCCAAGGTAGGATATTTGGCTATGTAGCTTGGACCTAACATACGTGTTATCATCCTTGGTCCTAGGAAAAGCCGACTATGCTGGAGAAGAACCGACACAATGCTTAGATCCCCTAACTAGCATTAACAAGGAATGAACCTCGTAAGGAGTCCAAAAAGGCTCAATCCTCACAAGCTAGTCGAAATGTGCCTCAAAAGGTAGTCATCCAAGCCACTAACCAAGCAAACATAGATCCCCCAAGCTATGTGGAAAATAGTCAGACACTTGGTCCCAAAACAGGCACAGGGCTAAGAAAATATGAGTTTGCATAAGACCGCTGATGTACACACCAGAAGCTCGCATGCTAGCTTCACAACTCAACAATGTTATTGAAAACAAGAACAAGACATAAGCTATACAGACTAAACATGAACTATACAAACTAGATAAAACATAAACTAAACAAACTAAACATACAAAAACCACAACAAAAACTAAAGTAATAATGACAATAATACAGATCTTTTGAGGTTTTAAAAGCGTAAGAACCCTCCCTCAAGCCAGCTCAAGACCATCTCGGCGATTGGGAAAGGTGAAAGAGAAAACCAAAAGAGCGAAAGATAAGCAATATTGGAACTAAAGAAACAAAGTAAACAAACAAACAAAACCCGGTTTATCTCCCGCAAGTACTTTTATTTAACGTCGTTAAGTTCAACCCAGCTAACCATCATCTCTGAATGAAATACAGGGGAAAGAAATCATATCTAAGCTCCTAGCATCTCCCTCGCCTTGAGTGTCGTGATCCAAAACTCTCTACCTTGCAGCAGTGGCGGAGGTAAGCAATGTAGAACCGGGGTCACCCAGTGGCGAACTCTAATGTGGGACACCCCTAAGCCAGTGTGGAACCATATTCTTTTTTCTTGAAAATTTTTCTTTTTGTTTTTCTCACCCGCTTCTGCGAGCTTGCTTGGCAATACCATCAACTTCTCCATCATCTATATTCACAAGAACAAATCTTTTCTCCTTCTTAACATCAACATACTCCTCTTTCATATCATCTTCATCAGAAATCACCTCATCATTCATATGGGCTAAAATAACTTTACACTGCCCAACCTTTCTTTCAAGAACATCAACCACTACCTCAAGAGACCAAAGTTGTTCGACTATGGGCTCTTTTGAAGACTTAGCAAAACCAAACACGACTTGCTATTGGGCTATCCCAATAGTAATAGTCTCGGACACACAATCGATGAGGGTACCCAAAGTGTTCAAATCATGTAACACCCTGATATTTTCTCGATATTTTTCCTCGATATATCTAATAATTTACTAGTAAAGTTTTTTTGTATATATATTTTTTTATTTATTATTGGGCTTGGTCATGAAATTAGAATCTTTTTTGGAAATTAAAACTATTTAAGGTCCAAACTTTTTCTCTAACCCATCTTTATTTTTCAAATAAAAAATAAAATAAAATAAGAGGCAAATATGAGAGGGTGGCCGGCCCTATGGTGAGTTTGGGAGGAATTTGTAACACCATTTAGGGTATTGAAAGATCAAAGCTTTAATCCTACATAATTAACCTTTCTTAATTCCTTAATCACTTCTTGTTCTTGCATTCCTTCATTTCTAAAGTTTGCAAGAAAATTCTCTCAAAATTCCTCCTAATCCACACGCCTAACTCCATTATCCTCCATCATTTGGTGTTTTTCCTTTACAATTGTGAGTATATTCTTAATCTATGTTGATTCTTAAGTTTTAATTTAAAATTGTATGATTATTATATGTTTTATCTTATAATTTATGTTTAATTTATGATTTAAAGTTCATGTATGATTTTGTGATGTATTTTTTTCATCTAAATTGACGTAGGATGTTTTTAGTGAAACAGTCGCATTATTAATGAGATTTCATTAGTCGTTTTTAGCGCCTAATTTTTTTTATATATTTGTCTGTAACTAATTAAAATTCAATTAGTGATGGTAGTAATTTGAAAATTTTCTTTGATGATTAGAAACTTGTTAATTCGTAACGTGGTTATGAATCGTCACAAGTAACGTAAACTTTGGAGGTAAAACTTAAAGTTGAGCAACTACCGATAACAGTTCGAGAAAATTTTAATTATTACCCGATCACATTATTTAAACATGATGGGAGTAAAATTAAATATTTCATACACATATAAAAGTGATTTTTAAACATATAGTACAAGTTACATAGCTTGTTACATGTACAATAATTTTTACCCAAACTTTTAAACTATCTTACATAAACATTTCCTACACTATAATAGATCAAATGATGGACAAAAATCATCAAAAACATAGCCCCAACCAGCCATGCTAAAGCTGTCCTAATCCCTCTTTTGGCTCTTTCTACACTTACATACACAAGCTAAAAACTCTACCCAAGAACCCCTTTTGTTCTAATCTATGTTGGGCATCATTACATGCATGCAAAGACCAAATACAAAGGCCAAAAACATCTTATTTTTCTGTAGAAAATCAGCCCTTCCATCATCTTTATATCACTCATAAATTATCACCTAATACACCCACAAACTCATTCAAACAACTTCCAGGCCCGTCTCTGACTTTTCAGGGGCCCTAGGCAAAATTGAAATTTGGGGCCCTCTAAGAACAATTTATTCTACGGTACACTTCTTTTTTTTAGTAGCTACATTTGCTGATATAGATAATTTTGCAAATGACTATACACTGTTAATTTGGAAAAAAACATTGAACATTCTCCTTAATCTAATAATCTAACAATATTTTGTAGCCGATCAGTCCATCCAATTTAATAATAACATCTTATATTTGATTTTGAATATTACTTACAGCTCATTCTTATATTGTATTTTGAACTTCATAATCGAGTGAAATTTTATTTTGATTCATATCAATGCAAGACTTATTAATGATAACTTTTTATAATTTTTAATTATGTACAATAACTACAATTTAATACATTAAAGATTAAAATATGACTTTGAATCTTCACCCATTATAAAAAATCCAAAATAGGATATTATTATTTTTTTAAGAGAAATGGGAATATGGGATATTAGTATTGAATAACAAGAATTTTTAATTAAACAAAATCTAAATACATATACTTTTAAGTTATAACTCACTCTATAATCATCTCCTTCGTCTTCAATCTCAGTCCTCCATCTTTAACAAAACAAGAGCTCCATTTCTTCTCCACCACCCCTTAAATCCTACCCAAATACTTTTTACCACCACCATAAGATGTGAGCCACCACTCGAATTCATCACTACTTAGCGAGATTTATGTTGAGATAAAAGCTACTTCCATTGATAATTAGATACTTTGACTTACAATTATCAAATAGGTAATCCAATAATTCTAATCTAACATTTGACAATGAAATGAAACCAAGGAGATGTTCAGGGAAAAAGATAATGAAAAAAAAAACAGATTTAGAGTACATTATAAGTGAAATGAAGATCTAGAGTACAGTACATTCCAATACCCATAAGGAAAATTAGTGGAAGACAGGCCTTTTAGTTCCCAAGAAGAAATAGGTTGCAAATTTGCATTAATTACGTCTGACAAGTATTAATGTTAGCTTTTTCATTTCCTAAGTTTAATTATAGTATCCGGGCCATTTTCAATGTGCGTACTCGTTTTCTTACATTGGAAAGATGTATTTTTTGGGCCCCAAGTATGTTTCCTGTTGCCTGGATATTTATTGAACTATGGGCCTCCTCCCTTACTTAATTTTTGGACTTTTAATTGGGGCCCTGGGCGGTTGCGCTTTGGGCCTACCCCTAGGGCCAGTCCTGACAACTTCCCTCAAATATCTCTACAAGTCCTATATGTTTTTACTTCAAAACCTCACTAAAACCACTTGAAAAACACCCATTTTAGTGCATAATAGTTGCTGTCCCAATTATTAAAATTATCATATACTCCTCAAACTATCCACATAAACACATACAAGGTCATCTCTAACCATCTCCAACAAAAACACTTTTATTCCCATACAAAAATACTTACAAAAAGATTATCTATATGAAGTTTATGAACATAAAAACTTCATAAAAACATTATTCATTTTAGGAAAATTTGCTCAAAATAATCCCGACTATCACCTGTTGGCCAAAAATAATCCCAACTATCAATTATTTTTTAATAATCTCAACTATTCTCATAATTTGTTGAAAACATACCCACCTTTCTTTTAACCGGCTGCAACAAGTAATTTTTCCACTTTTTCAATAGATGAAGGGGAAGGGTTAATTTTAAACAGTTAAGTAAAAAACCAAAGAAAAAAGTGAAAAAGTTAACTGTTCCAGCCGGTAACAAGGGGGTGGATATGTTTTCAAAAAATTATGAGAATAGTTGGGATTATTAAAAAATAATTGATAGTTGGGATTATTTTGGGGCAACGAGTGATAGTTGGGATTATTTTGAGTAAATTTTCCTTCATTTTATTATACTTCATCCATACCACTTTGGAGCATTCTTACAAGGTATTCTAATTTCAAGTTACAAACTTTGTTTTTACAATTTATACTAGAACAAGTATATATAAAAATGATTTTTGTATAAAATCTTTCTCATAAATCAAGTATGTTATATAGATAAATTTTATGACTTAAAAGAGGAAAAATCATCACTTGTATAAATCTATATAAAATTTATAAACTAAGAAAATGTATTTCCGCAAACTATTTGTTACTTAAAGGATTAAAGTAAAAATTATGGGACTAGATTAACTATGTTGCTCAACATTATAAGTACACTTCAAATATGTTAAAATCATCACAAATGTTAGTTTAACAACTCCAACTAAGGAAAGCTAAGTGCATGTTAGAAATCCAAAATTTTTGTTGATTTTTGGATGAATGCAATATGTTTAGGTGAAGAGTTGGAGTTGAGACTTTCAGGGCAAGGACCCGAAGTTTGAACCACTTCTAAGAACACATCGGAGCTTATGTAGGAGCTTACGAAATACTTATATAGGCTTAGAGTCGAGGTATGTCACATGTGGTGATTTTTAAAGGATTTAGGAACAAGTTGGGAAAGTTTTGTATAAACTTGTTTTTAAAAATAAAATTCTCATAGAGTAGTTTTTAAATCTTGAAAAATGATATCAAAATGATAATTTTGAGTAAAGAATGATTTATTACATGTATTATTATTGTGGGCATCATGCATGTTAATTTTATGAATTGTTGTATGTTTAAAGGCATGATTTACACTACTTTGTCAAAGAATTTGTGATGAAAATGGTTATATGAACTTGGAAAATATTTGAAATGCATTTTAAAAGAAATTTTCAGTAGCTATATGTCAAGAAAATCTCTTCACTATTTTTGTTGAGATTTATTCATTAAAAACGATATTTTAATGGATTTGAATGTGTTAAATACTCTTATTATAAAACATTGTATTTGATTAACTCTTGATCATAAAAACTAATTATAAAATTATATTATAATGTCTCCAACAAGATTTGGCCAGAATATATTAAGTTTGGAATTTTTCATGCTTTTTATGTTTGCATATATATGAAGAATAAGATTGGTTTGTGTGATGGGTGATTTTAAAATTTATATATAAATATGAATGTACATGTAAGAAAATGTTTATGTGACATTTTTATATTTGGTGGAAAAAAATTTTATTTTAATGAATAATTATGTGACATTCTCTTTATATATATATATATATATATATATATATATATATATATATATATATATATATATATATATATATATATATATATATATATATATAGGGGAGGGATCCAATGAGAAGGGATCTCAAAATGAGAAGGATGAGAAGGATTTAGAGACATTGATCTGATTTAGATCTAATGGACAAAAAAAAACTATCGAGCCGGCAGTTTACAATTAAATAACATTCGCTGCTCTTTTCTCTTTGTTGAAATTCTCTTCTCTTTGAAGCATTTTCTCTCTCCTAAAAAAACCATGATTTCTCTATGAAAAAGCTTCAACTATTGTTGGATTGGAAGCAGTTGAAGACTTTTACCTGACCATTGCTAACAACTAAGTCAGATTTTGGGTCTTTTAATTCGTTTTTTTTCATTTTAAATTATAAATTCAATTAGGGCTTTGAATCAGGGAAAACATTTATCTTTCAAGAATTATGGTTTTCGATTGAAGAGTAATTAATGTAGGGCTTTGAATTAATTTTGTTGTGATAATAATATGTTTTATTTTTGTTTCTGGGTTCTTCGTTTGAATAGTAGCCTATTTTAGCTTCTTTTCTTGCGTTATTTTACATTCTTTTGTGTTATGAATGAAATCAAGTAAGCTATGAAATTGTGTCTTTGAATCAATGTTTTAAATGTCTCCCAAATCGCTTGAGTAGTGTTGATAGTAGACTATTCAAAAACATGATGTTCTTGTAAAAGTTTTTTCACTGTTGTACATATTATGTTCTTAGGAAAAGTTACTATGTTCTTAGTAAATGATACCATGATTATGTTGAGTTACTGTCTCCTCATTGTGTGCATATAGTAACTCTCTTTGCATGCAACAGAAAAAATTTTGGTTTGCCTTACTAAAACCTTTTAGAAATAGTTTGTGTATTATTATTTATAAGCCTATTAGCTCAATTTGGTCGAGCACTATATATTTGTGCTTAATTTGCACAGGGGATGTAGGTTCAAATCCTACATAGGCTTCTATTTGTTAGGCTCAATTTGTTTGTAAATCATGTATTAGAAAATGGTTACTATGTTCTTGGAAAAAGTTACTACTTCCTCCGTTCCGAAATACTCGCGACATTTCGCTTTTTGTGCACTATTCACCATTGAAGCTTATTTTACATATTGTGACTAATGTGTAAGTAAAAATATAGTCAAATGGGATCTTGTTTGAATCGTCTAATCGCATACTTTCATAATATTAAATTTTTATAATTTTTAGATAAGTGTAGTTTAAGATATTAATGATCAAAATTGTGCATTGGAATGCGTAAAAAAGTGAAATGTAGCAAGTATTATGGAACGGAGGAAGTATGTTCTTAGTAAAGGATACTATGATTTTAATGAGTTACTGTCTCCTCATTGTGTGCATATAGTAACTCTCATTGTGTGCAATAGAAACAATTTTGGTTTGCTTTACTCAAACCTTTTAGAAATTGTTTGTGTATTATTATTTAAAAGCCTATTAGCTCAATTTGGTCGAGCACTGTGTATTTGTGTTTAATTTGCACAGGGGATGTAGGTTCAAATCCTACATAGGCTTCTTCCTGTTAGGCTCAATTTTTTTGTTATCATGTATTAGAAAATGGTTACTATGTTCTTGGAAAAGTTACTATATTCTTAGTAAAGGATACTATGATTTTAATGAGTTACTGTTTTCTAATATGTAATTGTAAAAAAAAATCTAAAACAATAATTTGCTAATAAATGAATAGATGGTTAAGATGAGGATGTTTGGTTAAAATTTAACTATTTATTTACTATTTCTCTATTGTTTTCTTATCAAAGATATTATGTTCTTAGTAAATGTTATTGTGTTCTTGTAAATTTTTTTTACATACTATGTTCTTAGAAACAGCTACTATGTTCTTAGTAAAGGATACTATGATTATAATCAGTTACTGTGTCTGCATATGGAATTGAGAAAAATACAAATTCAAAACAACGGATTTACTATTTTTACAAATGAGACAATTATGTTTGAAAATGATATCAACATATTCAATAATATCACCAAAATTGGTCATATTATTTTTACAAAATACAAAGATAGCCTATGTAGGATTTGAACCTACATCCTCTATACAAAGAAGAACAAAGTGCTCTACCAAATGAGCTAATATGCTTAATGAATCAAAGAAACATCCCTATAAGGGAAAACAAAGTCACTGTGATAGATAATATTGACAATTTAAAAAATAGCTTCATAATCAGTAAGAAACAATGGAATTAGCAAACACTCTGCATCAATCAACCATCATTGAAGCAACAAACGTAAACACATAAGCAATCTACACACAAACTTCAATTATATTAACACGATCAACACTATAATTATGAAACTCTAACTTACCTTTATTGTCTTCTTCAAGAATGAGTAAATGGTGGAATTGAGAAATCTTTTCTCCTCAAAATAAAATCAATTTGCAAAATAAACCACAAAACTTAAAACAAAAACCTTAAAACACAATAGAAATCAAAATCTAACTAAAAAACCCTAAAATATGAACATAAAAAAACGATTAGAAAAAATATCAACAACAAGTCTAAAATAAAAATACATTCAAGAAACAAACCAGATTTAAAATAATAAATACAAATCAAAAAAATCAAAAAACAAGATCAAAAAAATCAAAAAATCCTAAAACATTAAACTAATGAATCGAAAACAAAAATTAGTACTTACAAGCTTGAATATGAAGAATCAATATGTTTGTTGAGAGAATAATGTAATAAGATAGAGACTAACCCTCAAAACAATTATAAAAAAGCAAGATAATGTTCAAGAATAAACCCAGAAAGAGAAAATGTTGAAGAAAAGGAGAGAGAATGTCATAAAATGAATCCAGAGAGAGAAAACTATTCTATATATATATATATATATATATATATATATATATATATATATATATATATATATATATATATATATATTTATATATATATATATATATATATATATATATATATATATATATATATATATATATATATATATATATATATATATATATATTATATATATATATATTTTTTTTCTGTATAAATTTCGTGAATCATATTTGACCATAAAATGTTATTATTAATGTTGCTAAAAAAAGGCATAACGTAAGGAAATTAATAATTTTGATAAAAATATATAAATCAAACAAAAAAAAAACTTCTACTGTTGCGATACATTTATTGTAAATCATTTAAATTAATTTTTTGTGAAATTTGTGATATTTAACTTTTAAAGAAATAAATTAATAATGTTAATTGTTATAATAGGCAAAAAGAATGAAATGTGAAAAAAATAATTAAATTATATTTATTTTGGTGAATAAAAATATACAATAACTCATTTAATAATAAGTCAATTTTTAAAATTTTTTGTTTGGATTAAGGAAACTAATTATTCATGTACTAAATATAAAACTAACCTATTAAGTAATTAATTAAACTATTAAAAAATTTTATTTTCTAAAAATTTGGATAAATGGGCTAGGATATGAAATAAACTCGATATGACCTTTTTGAGATGAACTATTTATTTTATTATAAATATACATTAAGAAAATGGTTATTAAGAAATTAATAAAACTAATTGAAGTTTTGGTTTTAGTTAGTCTTATAATAAATAATTATTTATATTTAAATTCACTATTGGAAAAAAAATTATTGGCTGCGGTTTAGGGGTATACGTAGCAAATATATCAAATTACAAAAAAAATACTCAATGGTTGCGGTTAGGGCTATGTCCGCAGCCAATAAGTTAAATTTCAAAAATAAAATGCTCAATGGTTGCGGTTTTATTAATGTCCGCAGCTAATAACTCTTTAAAAAACGCGCCTCTTAACGTCTAAATAATTAACCTACTGTTTCATTTCACGACCCTTCTTCTTCCTTCCTTGCTTTGCTTTGCTGTGTGAAAAAACCCACCAAAATTCTTGTTCATCATCATTCTTCAAGCTTGTTCAACCCTTGTTCATCATCATTCTGCTTTGCTTTAGACAACCCTTCATCTTGTTCATCATCATTCTTCAAGCTTGTTCAACACACAAAACTACCATCGAAAATACCCACGAGTTCTGCTCTTCTTCTTGTTCAAAACCCACGAGTTGCTGCTCTTCTTGTTCATCTTCTTCTTCAAAACCCAAGAAAAAGTTCAAGGTAATTTTGGTTTATTTGGTTTCTATTTTTTTTTTCATTTTGTATTGTATGTTTTTTTTGCACGAAAATACCCATTAATTATATTACTAATTTTGTTTTTCTTGTTTAATTTTAGGTCACACTATAGTCGTTCACCTAGATACACAAGGTAATTTTCATTGTTTCTCAAATTTTAACGGTTAAATGATTTTTGTTTATTATTTATGGTTAAAATGTGATTTTATTTAAAATGTATTGGTTGTTATATTTATCAAATACTTAAAATTACGTGTTAAGTTGCGATTTTCAAGGTTTTGAATCGTTTTTGGCACTAACATATGTAGTATAATATATATTTTCATAGTGTTTTCACCAAAATAATAGCATTGACTGCGGCTACTACATTATTAAGTTTATGGATACTATCTTACAAGCCGTGAAGAACGTCGGGGTGGAAAATATTGATCTCGTAAGTATTTATTATGTTTTTAAATTATAATAGGAAAATTTGCTTAAAATAATCCCAACTATCAGCTGTTGGCTAAAAATAATCCCAGCTATTAATTATTTTTTAATAATCCCAAATATTCTCATAATTTGTTGAAAACATACCCACCTCCTTTTTAACCGGCTACAACATGTAACTTTTTCTCTTTTTTCTTTCTTTTTTGATTAATAGATGAAGGGGAAGGGTTATTCTGAACAATTAAGTAAAAAAGAAAAGAAAAAAGTGAAAGAGTTAAATGTTCTAGCCGGTAACAAGAGGGTGGGTATGTTTTCAACAAATTATGCGAATAGTTGGGATTATTAAAAAATAATTGATAGTTGGGATTATTTTTGGCCAACTGGTGATAGTTGGGATTATTTTGAGAAAATTTTCCATTATAATATTATATATTAATTTATTAGAAAATCTAATTATATATGTATTAACTTTTTAATTATTTCATATAATTTTGTGTAGATTTTATACGACAATCCATGGGAAACACGCAAATTGACGGACACGGAAATGCGCGATGTAAAAGACAAAGTTGTCGTGTATCTTGCTAATTTATGTTGGTAGCTAGTTATGTTTCGTAGTAATTATTTTCGAACATTAATTAGGACTTATGTATATATATTTTATATTATTCTTTCAAATTTTAAAAAAAGCAACGGCTATTCTTGGTTTTCACACACGCTGCAACCATTCTCAAATGCTTCCACGGGCGGTTCAAAGCCCCACCACCACCGTTGGTCCTCCGGTTGTCACCATCAAAAACAACCAACCTCTTTGTTCGTGGATTTCCTCCCTTTCGGAATATCGCGTACTTGGATTCATGGTTTATTTTCCGGCGCCGGAAAAGTCGTCGATGTCTATATCTCAAAAAAACAGAGGAAGAACAATAATCTTGCATTTGGTTTTGTTCGTTATCAGAGAAGGGAGGAGGCCCTGGCTGCCATAAAACTCTTTAATGGGTCAAAAATCAGAAAATGTAAGATTAAGGTGTATCTGGCAAGATTCTCTAGAGACGGGTCACAAAACAAAGGGTGGTTTCAAGCAACCTCTGGCAGTAACAACAACGCCTTCACGGTTTTTCCCAAAGACTCTCAAAGAAGTTCGACTGAAAACGTCCTCCCTGACCAGTCATCTGTGGGAGACGAAGATTTTGTGGAAAATTCAAAGCACAAGCGATGGCCAGGGGTCATACCAAGCAAACAACTCTATTCCTGAATCCGCAAGTGTGGTTGCTGAGGAGAGTATATCTAATGATAACAAGAATGCTTTTGAAGAGTTGAGAGTCCATGGGACACTGCCTCATCCAGATGGTCATGGAAACGAGTCTTCACAGGCTCCGTCAACTAGTGGTTTGCATTTAATCCCCAAACGTTCTTCGGTGGCCGATCGAGATACAGTCACGAAAAGGAGTGAAACTACAAAGGTTGTTCCCACCAAGAAATCTAAAGGTAAGCGTGCACTATTAAATTCGCAAGAAATTAGAGAGTTTCTGGGCTACTACACAAGTGGGCCCTCTCCGGCGGAAAATTTCCAAAAATAATAACCTAGGCTAGGTGCTTAGGTGGGTGTGGGGGTTGGCTGGGTGCTGGTGGGTTTTCGAAGGGTGGTCGTGTGGCTTGGATGGTGGTGTTTTTCTTGTTGGGTGATTTTTAGTTTCTGGATTTTTCGGTGTTCTCTCATGCGGATGTTAATGGTGGTCTTTTTTGGATGGTTTTTTCCTCGGGGTCGGTTATCTTTTGAGTTTCATATTCTTTGGCGTTTTCATCTGGTCTGGATGTCGTCGGCTTTGTCTTTAGTTGTATCTTGGTGTTTTTCCGGCGGTCTTGGTGTACGGAAAGGTTGTGTTCTCGGCGGCTCTGATTTGAGGTGGTTGTTTCTGTGTTTATGGGGGTTGCTGCTGGTCATTTTTGTTTTTCTCGATCTTTCTTTCGACAACGGGTATACGGGCTGCCTTTGGTGATTCTGGACTCGAGATCTGGTGATTTCGTATGAGGTTGACGGTTCGTCTTCCCTAATGAACTGGAGTAAGATGTTTTTTTAGCGATGGCGTGCAGTGTTTTCAGCTTGGAGTTTTGGTGTTAAGATATTGTGACTGGTGGTTTTGGAGTGTGGGCCCTTCAAATTTTTCTGGTTCGTTAATGGGGTGGGTATGGACGGTGGATGTTCTGGTTCTTGGAGTTTCTGGTTTTTCGTCATTTGGGTGTGGTGGTGGCTGATAGCTTGGTATTTTTTAGATGGCTACTGATACGAGGCTTCGAGTCCAGGCGAGTTGATCCTCCTTGGTGTTTCTTTCGGTTTCTTTCGGTTTTGATCCTCCTTGGTGTTTTTTTGTGGGTATCAATGATGTGTCAGGCAATTAGTAATTGTTTGTCGAAGGTGGGTCATTTTGGTGGAGTTTCTTGGTGTCTTTGTCTGTGCTTGGTGCTTTTGTTGGGGTTCTTTGCTACGTCAAGAAGATATCGATAGTGTCTCATTGGGTTTTTATTGGTGTTCGCTGGTGTTAAATGGTGCTTCATTTTGGTGTCTCTCTGGTGTGTGCCCCATTACGAGTGTGAAGCTTGTCTCTTTGGGCATCTTGGAGTTTCGTAGCCCACTAGGGGATAAATATTTTGATGGGGTTCCTGTTATAGCTCCGATTATAGTTTCGTGGTGGTGAGCGAGATTTCGATTGTTTCCTGGTGGGCCAGCTGATGATTGTCTTCGATGCTGTGCTGCGATGATTGTTGTGTTTCTGCATGGTCCTGGATGTACTTTTAGCATGGTGTTTTTTTGCTCTCTTTGAGCTGTTTTTCTGGTGTATTAGGTGTAGAAACGTTATGTTTTAGGTTGAGCATTTTGGTGATACATAGTCCACTCCTATGCTGTTTCTGAGTGGCCTGTTCTTGGTCCCCACTTCCAATGGCTTTTTTCCTTCACGGGGTTTTTTTATGCCGGCGGTTTTGGGGCTCCCAAGTTCAGTGATGGTGTTTGTTTTCTTTTGATCTTTATTATATTCCTAATTTCAATTTTAATATATATATATATATATATATATATATATAATATATATATATATATATATATATATATATATATATATATATATATATATATATATATATATATATATATATATATATTATTTGGGTGATAATTAATGGTGATTATCGCTGCTGCATTATTGTTCATTATTTTATTATTTTATAATGGTGATAATATATACAATTATTATTAAAACAAAAAAAATGAAAAACAATACCTAGTATATAAAATATACATTAAAAAATGATGAATTCTCTATATTGCATATTAATTATTTACTGAAATGCACATATTTATATACTTGTATTATTACTAGCAAGTTTTATACTCGGCGTATTAGCTGACTGATTCCTATCGGTTGTTTCCTAATAATGGGAGTAGATGCTGCATGTGACTTTCCATGAGGTTGTTAAGAAGCTAATGTATTGTCTGTGATATTAGGCTATAGGCTCTATGTAATGTATATAATGGGTATGTAATAACTATAATTATGTATTAAAGTAAGATGTAATATGTCAAATATTTTTTGTTATGTTTTAAGTTTTGTTTTGATAATACTGTTTTTTTTTTACGTAATAATGACAACTCGATAGACTGCCGCTATAGCATTACTTACTATTATATTATATTAAACCAATATTTAGGAAAGAACAATCTATTACAAAACAAGTCTTCTCCATAAGTTAATCTTCCTCATCTCCGTCCTCAAACGTAACATAACACTCATCTTGTGAATCATCATCTTCAGATGCATTTTTTCACCTTCCTTATCTTGATAATCTTCAAAGATTTTTTACCAACTCAAGTCTCATAGAAATTAAATTCAAAATGAAGTTCATCATCTACTGTAGTGTTTAACTCATCCTGTAGACCAAATTCTGGTTGAGTAGTTTTTTGAGATCTAGAAGGTAGGTTGGTGTTTGTTTTTGTTTGGTGAAGTATCATTACTAGGTCCACATGTATCATTTAAGGAGTACATTAGGTTGTCATTGTTTATTGACCTCATGATAGGTAGTTTTTTGCCTTGTACCATCAACTTTTTTTTACCAAATCCCCAATAGCACTTCTTTCATCAAGTCAGTTTCTTCTTCAGCTTTCACAATGTACAAGTCAACAACTACGATCTCTCCCAATTGTAGCCATCTCCATTACATATTTGTCATCAGTAATCATCCTCTAAGCCTCTATATAAGTCATATAGTTAGGAAGCAAATAGTAGATGACATGCTCAAATTTAAAACCCAAGCCATTTTCAACAATGTCCTTTAAATCAAACTATGAAATCTTATTGGGATAAACAATTAAAGTCTTATAATGTCCAGCTATGAACTCCAATTAGGGAAGGCAATGGATTCTTAGTTTACCAACACCCAACCACTAGTTAAAGAGTTATCATCTTAATTAGTGATCCAACTAGCATCAGAATAACTTTCTAAAATAGGTGTTTCACTACTATGAGTAATACCATAGTCCATGGTATGCAACAAATATCTTAATACTCTTCTTATCGCCCATGTAAATCTACTAAGTTTACCAACCGCAAATTTTATGTTTGGCCTTGTGCAGGTCATAGAATTCATCAAAGATCCAATGACCTTCGAATACTCCGATTGTGAAATTTAATTTGTTGTCCGGTATGTTAAGCGCTATATTCATACCTAGTTCCATGGGAGTAAAGACTGGTGCCTTATCAAGCATGCTAAACCGCTTAAGTATTTTTTCAACATAGTGGGATTGACTTAGCGTGATTCGGTTACCATCTCTCATGATCTAAATACCTAATATCACATCGGTCTCCCCCTATATCCTTCATTTGAAAGAACATAAACAAAAAGTCTTTTGTCTCCTGAACTTGAATTAAACTAGTACCAAAGATGAGCATGTTATCTACATATAGACAAATGATAACCCCATTTCCATGAGTAACAAATTTGTTGTACATGCACCTATCGACTTAACTTAATTTGAATCTAAAGGACATAATTGTTTCATCAAATTTTTGATGCCACTGCTTAGGTGCTTGTTTGAGTATGTATAAGGATTTAACAAGTTTACACACCTTATGCTCTTGTCCTTTAAAAAAACCTTCGGGTTGTTTCATATATTTCCTCATCTAACTCCCCATATAGAAACATAGTTTTAACATCTATTAGATGGATCTCAAGATGATAGATTGTAGCTAAAGCTACCAATTACCGAATACAAATGTATCAAAATGATCAATAACAAACTTTTGTCTAAAACCTTGTGCCATTAAACGAGCCTTAAACTTATCAATAATACTATCAATCTTCATTTTCATTCGAAAAATTCATTTGTAACCAATTGGTTTACATGTAGGAGGAAGATCAACTAACACACAAGTGTTATTTCCCATGATAATAGCATCTCATCATTGATAGCCTCTTTTCAAAAAGCATTATCAAGCCATAGAATCTCTGTAAGTCAATAGTTCATCTTCCACATTTAATAGATATGAAACACTAGATAGAATTTTATTTCTATTACCTTCAAGCAAATATACATAAAAATCTAGTCAAAAACTTTTAACTTTTCGTTGTCTCATACTCGATCCGTTAAGGAATAAGAGACAAGTATACATCTGTATCTTGATGGAATTGGGTAAAAGTGATCAACACTTTGGAAGTAACGACACCAAGATGTTGGCTCTCTTGCACTTCATGTGGGTAATTTTTATTTTTCACATCATATACATTGTGATATATCAAATATTAGTACAATTTCAAAAAATTTTAATTGAATTTATTTAAATCAAAAGATTCATATATTCGTACATTGTATGGACACACACACACACACACACACATATATATATATATATATATATATATATATATATATATATATATATGATGTGTATTAACAAGTCGAGTTCACG
This sequence comes from Amaranthus cruentus, assembly GCA_019425755.1. Classification (NCBI taxonomy): domain Eukaryota; kingdom Viridiplantae; phylum Streptophyta; class Magnoliopsida; order Caryophyllales; family Amaranthaceae; genus Amaranthus; species Amaranthus cruentus. The sequence continues at coordinate 8,756,973 of CM033451.1, read as the reverse complement.
TTTACACCGTGAGAGGCAGTGTCGTTCCTGACATTATATGGGCCCTAGGCAAACTAAATGAAGAGGGCCTTCTCGAAGGAGTGTCGATTCTAAACTTAAACGGGCGTTTAGAAAAAAAACAAAGATGAACCCTACATATATAATTAGCTTTCAAAATGTAGATGTATTATATAATTTTAAATGATAAAAGAACTACTAATAAATTGAAATTTTTTAAGTGTGTACTTTCATTATCTAGTATTTTCTAATATTAGGCCTTTTTCTAACTCTAGGTCTTAGGCAAATGTCTACCTTACTTATGATTAGGAACGATCATGTTGATATGTTGTGAATGTGAACAAACAAAATTTGATAAAGTAATTAGAAATAGATGGAGATAAACGTGAAATATAATTAAATACTATTTGTATTTGGGTTGTGTTGACCTCATCCAAACACCAATGCAATCTCAATAACGCATAATTTACTAATGTATTGATAAATTATAAAATAAAAATAATATTTGCACTAAAGCACCTATAAAAATAAGTACTTCAATCATTTATTATATCACTCATTAAATCCATTTTATTATTTTGTTAATATCACTATCAAGCATTTTCTAACAAAAAATATAACAAATCCCACGTCTTCACCCTCAACGTACCCAAAAACAATCATTACTCCAATAGAGTTTGATCAATCAAAAACCTTAATGACAATGCCCAACCAATAATGTTTTGCCACGTCAATACTTGTTTCTCACGACGTGCTCATCATGTATCAATAAGTGTTTTCACTTACAGACACAGTTCAGAATAGTTGGTATATGAATTATATTATTTTTATTTCTTAATTCATTCCTATAAAATCCGCAACTTACTGATAAGTGATCATATAATTCATAAAAAATAAAAAATAAAAATTGGGAAAATGGGTGTACAATTGAGGGTGTTAGAGGTGTGTTTGGTTTTTGCCTTGCTGGCAACAATCAATGGTATTGAAGGAGAAGAAAAACAAAAAGAAAGTGTGATAACATTAGATCATTCTAATTTTGGTGACATTGTGTCCAAATATGACTTTATATTGGTTGAGTTTTATGCTCCTTGGTATATTTCTTCTCCTTACCTATATTTCCTTTATCTTGGTTACTTTTAGTTATTAGCTCTTTTTTTCTAGGAATTTGAGAATTACATAGCTTGATCAATTGTGTTTGCTCAATAAAACGAAATACATGCATACACATATTTGTGTTACACTATGCATAGTTTGGATAATATTTTTGGAGAGAAAAGAAAGGGAGGGAGGGGAAGGAAGGGAAAGGAAAGTAATGAAAGAAAAATAAAAGGGAATGGAATAGAAGAGAAATAAATGGGAAATAACTCTTGTTTGTATAGAAGAGAATGGATGAGAAAGGAAGGGAGATAGTAGTTTTCTTTTCAAATCTTTTCAACTTTAGAGAGATTAAAACCTTTCAATATTTGGATCATGTATAAGAAGATTTTACCAATGGGCCTCTTTGGAAAGTTATAACTTCATGAAATATGAATTTTGATGCTGATCCAACCCTGTTGTTTTTTAGTGTTTCTGAATTTACTAAGAATATGATGAACTTTACCATGAATATTTTGTTTCAGGTGTGGATTCTGCAAAACTGTAGCTCCAGAGGTAACAATATTATTACATCCTTATCTACCATTAACAGTTATAACATACCTAATAATAAACAACCACAAACACCATGCATTTAATTTGACCCTATACTTAAATGATAAATAAACTGTCAACTTTCAGAAATGAACTATATTTGCTAGGTTGTGGTTAAAAAGCTTTCGTGTTAAATACTGCCAATGTAGCAAATTAAAAGGGATAGAGTCAATTTGCCGGTCTGATCATGTTAATACTGAAATTCTGAAATATTGCAGTATGAGAAGGCTGCAGTAACACTAAGCAAGCACGACCCTCCAATTCCCCTTGCGAAAATTGATCTTACGATTGAAGCAAATGATGAACATTTTAAGCATATGTTCGAAGTCAGAGGCTTTCCGACCTTTAAAATCTTGAGAAACGGAGGCAAAGTCGTCTACAATATCGAGAATACACCTCAATCAGCTGATGCAATAGTTGAGCTCGTGGAGAAGTACCTAAGACCGGCCTCAGTTGAAATCAAATCTTTTGCTGATGCTTCTAAATTCATTGATGAAAAGAAGACTTTCGTTGTTAGTATATTTCCACTGTTTCTTTACATGTTCATATAGTACTATTGAATCTTTATTGATTATTAATTGAAATGAAATGGTTTGTGTATGTAGGCAGGAGTGTTCACAAAGTTTGAAGGAGAAGCATATGAAAACTTTACCAAGTTGGCTGATGAATTGCGGTCTGAATACGAGTTTGGACATACATTAGATGCTAAGTTTCTTCCAAGGGGATCAGATTCTGTCAAAGGGCCGGTTGTTAGATTCCTTAAGCCATTTGATGAACGCTTTGCTGATTCCAAGGTATCCGTATTAACCCTTCATTCCCTTACGCGAGTACAGTTCTATGAGATCAAATGAATGACTTAGTTGATTTGATGTATAGAATTTTGATTTGAATGCCTTGGAGAAGTTCATCAAAGAAGAAGATATGCCTTCAGTTGTTGAATTCAACATGGATCCCAGCAATACCTACCTTCGTAAAATTTTCAACGAACAAAACACAAAGGTATTATTAGCATTAGCCTCTTGTTCGTCACACATGCTATGCTTTTCAACAGGCACAAGTTCAAATTCTATGGATATAATACGAGCATATAACCATAGTTTAACATTATGTGCATTTGATTAGTGTTGAATAGGTTCTGTTGGGATGGGGTATCCCACATCGACAAATTGAAAATGGTCTGTACACTTTATAAGTTACTGGATTCCTTCTTCCCATAGTCATATGGTTTTGGGATGTATATGTCTCCTTGACTTATGAAGTCTAGACTAATTGAACATGTTGGACATGATTAAGACGACCCTTATTTTAATAATCAAATTGGTTTATTGTTGGTGCAGATCATTATGCTACTGGACTTTAAAAGTGAGAGCGCTGAGACTATGAAGTCTACATTTAATGATATTGCTGTCCTACTCAAAGGAGGAGACAAATACTTTATACTTGGAGATATTGAGGAGAGCAAAGAATTAACTCAGGTTATACTTATGAGTTAAAATTCATGCTTCATATATATTATTTTCTTGTCCATCTAAGTACATTTTTTTAATTCTTTTGGTTAAATTTTCGTGGAAACCAGCATTTGAAGCTTGATGATTCTCATACTCCACTCGTCTTTATATATGAAAGTGAAGAAAAGAAATACCTTAAGACAAATTTGAAACCTGATGAACTCGGTCTTTGGTTCCGGGACTACTTGGTATGTATTCTTAGTTAGTTTCTCGAATGCAAATTCTTGGGTTGTTTTTATTTCTTTATAATGCAGTATTTAACTTAAATGGTTCGTCTGATGACATCCACCGGTGGCAGAATGGAAAACTGGAGGTATTTCTAAGATCACAACCAATTCCCCAAGAGAACAATGAACCTGTAAAGGTGGTGGTTCTTGATAGCTTACAAGATATGGTTTTCAACTCTGGAAAAGATGGTATATTCATTTCCATCTTCAACTTCATTCTACCCGATTGTTTAGTTAGAAGTTAGAAGCATTTGAGGTTGTTATTGAACTTGTGGTTGTATTTTTCTTGTCGGTTTTTGATTTTGTCTAACAGTTTTCCTAGAGTTTTATGCGCCATGGTGCGGTCACTGCAAGAACCTAGCTCCAATCTTGGATGAAGTTGCTATATTATATGAAAAGGACCCTAATATCTTGATTGCAAAATATGTAAGTACATTTTTACTTTCACTCCAAAGACTACTATAATTACTTTTACATTAAATATGCATTTGGCTATACTTTTGAGTTTGAGTCAAATTTGAATCTTGTATTCACCAACATACTGCAAAGCCAAATTTGTTGATAAATTTTTGTTTTGTTTTCTTGGAAAATGATTGTAGGATAAAACTGCAAATGACATCCCAAGTGGGGCCTTTGAGGTTGAAGGTTTCCCAACCATGTATTTCATAAAAAAGAATGGAGAGATTATTATGTATGATGGCGGTCGAACCAAACAAGAGCTTATTAACTTCATTGAAGAACACAAAAGTGACAAAATAAGCAAGAGCGAGGTAGAATCAATTAAATCAAAGGATGAATTGTAAAATAAGTCATAATCCTTATTTGATTTGTGATTTATATCCTTAGTTGTTTCTTTGTTTTTCCACTCCATTGCTTGTTGTTTATGTCACTTTAATTTTATTAAACAAACTTATAAAAATCAAGTTACATAAATGTAGTAGATTACTAATTACATATGACAATCAAGATCCTTATTTATGTAAATCACCGAGAACTCCAAGATAACGATCTTCAAATTCGAACACAGTAACAAGAAGGTTTTTTATATGACTTGGACATTAATTCGAGGCGAAACTCTATTCCTGAAATCATTTCCTCCCTATTACGGTACTTGGGATTTTATGTCGGAAATATATTTTCAGATACAAAGAGTAACACTAAAATCCTAGCACAAGAATATTAGAATGACATAGAGCCGTTCAAAAGTGACCCGACCCGAAAATCCGACCTGAAACTGAAAGTAAACCGACCCGAAAATGTGTTCCTTTTTAAGGTTTATCGAACCGACAATACCCGAATCGAAGTTGTACCAAAACCGATTGACAACCGAAAATGAGAAAGCTGAACCCGAACTGTAACCGATTTTTGTAACCGACACATAACCGTTAACCGAGATTACCCGAACCAAAAATGACCGACCCGAGTCATATCCGGCCCGAATCATGCTCGAAACCGAACTCGATCCGGCAAAAACCGACTAAACCCGAATAAATTTTAGATCGAATTACTTTAAACCTGAACCAGTTTTTAACATAGAAGTATGATAGACTCATATTCAATCATCTTATTATTTAATCTAATAAAGTGATAGATATTTTAATAAATTAAATTTTATAAATACATGGTTTCATATATTTAGAGTTAATAATCAATGGTCAATGTATATAACCGTATTAGATGAAAATTGATAGAACTTTATAATTCCAATTTCCGGTTAAACAAGTAAAACTAACAAAGTAATAATGATCACTAGTTGATTTACATTTTAACTATTTTGCTTTAAGTAAAGGAAATCTTGTCATCAATTAAAAACTGACTAACAACTTAATTTAATATTGACTCAATCGATAGTAATTAGTAGTACGTAGCCGATAGTAATTAAAACCCGAATCCGATCTGTACTCGACAAAACCGAACCAATTATTAACCGATGACAACCCGACACCGATTAACACTCGACACGAACTTCAATAGACACCGAACCGATGCTAACCCGATAACTCGAATAACCGATCTTCAACCAAATCGTGACTAACCAACCTGACCCGAGTGCGACCCATCGTAACACGCAACCGAAAAATAGCCGATACGGAATACAATCGAATCGAAAGACACTCGTCCGAAACCGACCCGATCACCCGAATGAACACCCTTAGAATGACATGAGAAAACATAAATCGAAGGAGAAAACCGAAAATTACAATCGAAGATTGCTTATTGTAAAGTGCAAGAGATGAAGACATTTAAGAAATTTTATTTAGAATATAACCCACACTTGCCTTCTATATTTATAGAAAAGCACGCAAAATGTCATGAAGTAACATGTTGCTCCATGAATCGCAACATCGATTTCTGAACCAATGTCGACATTAAATCAATTGATCTCAATAAATTCAGTTAATATAACCATATCAACCGTAAGTAGTTATAGCATAACTACTAAAATCGAATAAAACGAACTTTGCGAAACTAGCGAAAGTCGCGAGTCGTAGTTAATGCATTTTCCAAAACAGTAACTTTGCTTCGAAATATCGCGATCCGCGAAAAACACTTTTCTCAAAAAAAAAAACTTTTGCAATCTTGGGATATTTTCAGTTAATTATTTATTTTAATTTAATTATTATTTCTCGAAACCATTATATACCCTAAATACCAACAATCCTCCCCAATTTAGAGTGTATAATCATTTTCCTCTTTTGCGATCTATAATCTCCTATCCATTTCATGCATCAATGCCTATGTTCTTACAAATTGATTGGATTATTAGTACCACACATCTTCATAAGTGATTATATCCCCTAATGTCCTTGCGGATTTAATAGTACACATGAAATAGTTCGTTACCCTCACATCTGTGACACGTTGAAGGTCATGTGTCCATATCTGTTCATAAGTTCAATAAAGTTGAAAGTATGTCCCTTAGACTTCGTTGAGGCGGCCAAATCCCGAACTTATATAGGTAGCTTCTCCTCTTTACCATGCTTTCGTGAATAAAGAACTTAATCTAGAGACCTTCAAACTCTAGAAACTAAAGGGTCTCAAAGTCGCTTCCCAACATCTGATGAGTGATCAATCCACCATGAATTCAATACTAGATGTTTCTTCTAGATTTGAATTAGGTTTCTCTCATGGTGTTGAAGATGGGCGTAAACCAATTCAATTTGTCGAAAACTCAATGAAATTCCTACTCAATAGCTTAGTAAACTGATCCGCCATATTAACTTTAGTATTAACATAGTCAACAAAAATGACCCTTCCCTTGATAAGATCATGCACCAGACTATGTCTTAGTGCAATATGCCTTGACTTATTGTTATATGTTTGACTATTCGCTCTATCTATAATACTGGAAACTATCTATAATACTGGAAACTATGTTTTAGTGCAATATGCCTTAAGGGCATGTCTTACATCCCTCTAACTGTTTGCTAACTTGTCTATATTACTAGAAACTCTGTTAATTTCTTCCATCTTAATGCCATGCACTTTCATGTTTGTAGACATCCATCGTAATTCACGGAATAATCCATCATTAGGCGATTGTCCAACATTTTGTAATTATTAAAATTACAAACTAAAAACTTCTTTGAACTTCCATCTTCCGACATAAATTTATCCTCTAGACTATCCCATAATATCTTAACGAATTCATAAATTTGATAAATATCGAAAAGAGAGTCATTCATACTAGGCCTATTCAATAAAACTCGACTCGTTTGACCCGACACACCAGCTTGCCGACCCGCATCTTAAATGGTTGGTCAATTTTAAAAAAAGTTATAAGTTTCGGGTCGGGTACCCGATCCGCCTTAAATGAGTCGGGTTATGGGCCGCAAACTTAATTATAATGGGTACTCATTGAACCGTTAGAGGGATTTTGTGGTGTTCAATCATTAGTTCACTTTAAAAAGATAAAATGATATATTATTTAGGAAAATTTATGTAGAATGATCCAACATATTCGTGATTTTCCTACAACAATTTCACCTATTGATTAACCATGAATAATCCCAACTTTAAGGGGTATTTGCCTAGAGTAAACTTGGGTAACCCGATGACCTGCTATAATAGGTAGTTCACCAAAAAAGTAAACTGATAATTAATTTAAAATTAGAGAAAGATTTTG